>JAHWFP010270610.1:0-13416 GCA_023313725.1 Lithobius niger | reverse complement strand
CCCCGTAGGCACCACTGCTCCCCCAGAAGCTAAGGTATTTTTAGAAATTTTGACTGCTGAAAGTGCCATTTTTTAGGTCCAAAACTGACTTTTTTTCTCAGTTGGTCAGTGTGTTTTTGACTCCCCCCTCTTGATGTGACGTGAAAATTTACGACCCCCTCCCTTGAGAGGGTCCATAAACTTCATAAAAGTGCAAAACATTTGCTGGTTGTTTTCATTTTCGTTGTTGTAGTTATTACATGTTAGGGTGGGTCAGTTGTCACAGCTTGAATAACATTATTTTGGTAAGTTTTTTTTTCTATCGACTTTTTCCTGCTTCTTTTATTTCCTCACGCTTTTTTTCACACGTTTTTTTCGTGGCGTTTATTTCCTCGGTCTGCAGTTCACGCTCGGTTTTTGCCCCACGATTTTATTTTCCACATTCTATTTTACTTGAGTTTTTTTCCCGTGGCTTTCCGACGGTTTTAACGGCGTTTGGTAAGGAGAGGGACAACCTCAGGAATTGAACTGGAAACATCCAATCACCGTTGGGGGCAGAGATAGCGTCCAGAATAGGTCAGAGTTTATGCCGTAACCACTGATAGTCTGTCACATTGCCCTGGACAGTACTGAATGGCAGCAACTTTGTCAAGGGCTCCATGCTAGTCACCGATCAGACTAACTTCTTCAGTCAACTATTGGTTCGCGATGACCACAACGAGTAAACCAACTATAGCGTTTCCTTAAGGCGAAACGCGCCTTTACATACTTACCATACTTGCCATAGCAGAAAATAACTTAGATGAAAAATGAATTTAACTTCACACTGCTTTTTGTTTCCTTTCTGTACGTCTCCAGCTATTAGTTAGTTCTGTGCTGCATGATGCTGTGTTAGCCTGTGCTGGCCATGCTAACGTCAAGGCCGGCACTATTATGGAAATCCCTTCATAAATTTAACTAAAGTGAACAAATTTAATTTGAAATACAGTTTGTACAGTAGAAGAGAACGTAGAACGTTGGAAAATATCTGAACAGGCCACCAACGCCAAGTTTACACTTGATTCATAATCTCCCCCCCCCCCCCGACCCTTTCAACTTGTTTTCAGCTGTGTGGTTCACCTGTTAATGTCGAAAATAAAATTTACGCACTTACTGTGACAAAATAACCTATAGTTGAAAAATTAAGTTAACTTCACACGGCTTTTTATTTCCGTTCTGCACCTTTCCAGCTATTAATTAGTCCTGTGCTCTACGTGTTGCTCTGTACACAGTCTTAAGGATTTTAAAAACCAAGTCAGCTTATTGACAATGGCTCAGTCAATAAAGATGCCAGTCTGTAATCATATGATACAATAATTGGTAATGGTTCAAGTTAAACTCCAGCTCCTATCTTTTATTTTTAATACATATTCAAGTGTTGACACTAGGGCGAGCTTCAGTCAAGGAAGGGAGCAGCTCCGCACTTAAGTGTGATTGCGTAATGGAGTTGTTCGCGCGACCATCGAGACGAATCAAGGCCCGCTCGAGATAGTAGCTGTGCTACACTCCAGGCCGGTCAGCTTTGTTTTAGTTAGCGAAAGACACGCCAGGAGCCGTCCAGTACCGTACGGCCTGAGAACCGAAGGGAATTGGTATCTGAACGAATTGTATGCAGGAGAAGCCCTCTCCTGTAGAAGTCGATTGCGTTGGTTTGCGTAGGTTAATCAAAATGCCACCAGGAGCCGTTGAGTACCGTACGGCGTGCAGGCCAATGGGAGTTGTCCAAGCCAGACAAGCGAACCCTATAAAGACGGGGTGGGGGAAGTATAAAAAAAAAATAGAGAGAGAGAGCCGTACTCCATTTTGGGAAGAACGTTTGCGTTAATCTAAAATAATACATTAAACTGCATGCTTATACCCAGCAGGTAAGCATTGTTGGGGAATGTCTAAAATAGTAGATTTAACATAAAATGCTATGTTTGTTACGTTTAAATAATAGCTTAAAATATTAATTTAAGGATTTCTTAAAATGCATTTGTTTATCTTAAAATATTTCACGATTTTAATTCGCACTAGTTCAGTGATATCCTTCCCCGACAAATGCTACAAAATGCTGTTACACAGAATGAAATTTTCAGTAATTTAAGAAAGTACAGTGGTAAAGTACCTTCAAAGGTGACAATAAGAAACGACACCATCTTAATTTATGCAAAGTACTATGAAAAACATAAAAAAATCATTAAAATTACACAAAATTAACCAAGGCCGATGTAACAAAAGTAACAGATACACCTCAACCCCCACCCCCCACCTCCCCTTTCCCTTCAAGAAAAGAAAAGTTTGAACTTTCAAATAATTTTTACCTTTAAAATCTAAACCGATACCCGGCATTGCTTGCTTATTAAAGATATCGTTATTCTTTATATTACCTCTCGAAAAACATGTACACATAGAAATATTTATGAAAATAAAATTGAAAAATCTAACTTGTGCTCTAATCCTACGATTATAGATAATTTGGGTGATATTAGTAAGCAGGTAACGGGTTTATTGATAAAAAAAAAACCAACAAAGCCTGCTAGAGGGTCTGGGGGAGTGATGTGAAGAAAAAAGGCAATGAACGGGAGTGGAGACGCGGACAGTCTGAAGACAAAAGCAAGATTATTTTGTTATAATGCTTGCACACTCTGAATGCATTTTTTCCCCTTTCTTTCTGGCTGTATTTTTGGAAAAATTAACTAGTCAAACCCGCTCTTTCCCATCAGCTGCCTTCTTAGGCTAACTTCTAACACTTTTGGAACGAACTTCGGGCCATCCCTGCTGGAAAGAATCCTTCCTTCAATTCCGTGCGCCAAAAATGATACAAGTTAGCCAGTTTGGATAAAGGAAGCCAGCCAAAGAGAATGAACAGTATTTCTTTTTTACTATCCTTTCCACACTCCAATTACTAATGTATACTACCTATGCGTTATTGAATTTCGGAATTTACTTCGCTACCGGTTACGATTTAAACAGAGGATGAATAATTATCAAACGAAGCATAGCGAGATGCAGCGCCTAAAACGGGCTTCTCCTGCATACAATTCGTTCAGATACCAATTCCCTTCGGTTATCGGGCCGTACGGTACTGGACGGCTCCTGGCGTGTCTTTCGCTAACTAAAACAAAGCTGACGGGCCTGGAGTGGAGAACAGCTACTATCTCAGCGGGCCTTGAGACGAATTAAGCTTATTTCAGTCATCTGGTGACAGGTGTCGCATCCGTACAGTACGGGGTTTTTGATCATACGCTAAAGTGTATTGAATCAGTTAGAGTTGGATACTCATCAGTTTCATAGACCCATGATATCGGTAATTAAATAGACCTTTGGGGCCGTACTTAATGTGGTGGATCGAGAAAAATGGCGTTGGGAGGAATGTCCTTTTAATTAGTACTCGATAACCTTGGGCAGACCACGAGATATATCCAAAGGCAGTATCTTGAATAATAATAATAATAATAATAGTAATAACGGTGGGTTAGCTGATATACCAAATTATGCTTTGCAATTCTCAATAAAATTCGATGTAGGGCGCAGTATCGGTGAACTACGTGAATATAAAAATATTCGTCTATCATGGGGAAAAGACAGAAAGCATTTTACCTTAAGAATCAGTCATAGGAACCAAATTAAACCACGCAGGCAACGATGTGCGTCTACTCAGTGCAACGATGATCTGCATACAACCCAAAAACTCAAGAAAACGCTTCGTTTGAACATTTCACTTTAGCCGCAGTGGCAGAAGCCAAGTACTGGACCCGCATGCCACGACATCTCACGCCAAGAGAGCAAACCACACACTGCAAGACACCAAACCGAAGCGAGGTATGTGCGTGATTCCATGCAGAATTAATATAGTTACAGAGGGTATCAATGTCAGCGTCACTGTAGCTATCTGGCAGATAGCCATGGATGAAAGTTATATTTAGGTTGGGAAGCATGATCGACATCCCTTCCGCATCCTCTGCCACATTTAGCACGATAACCTGTATCTCCCTCCTATGAACAATCATAATACCCCCCCCCCCCCCGGGATCCCCGATTTCTTCTGATCACTGTAAATTTATGGGGGTCGACGAGCATACTGTCAGTGACGGCCGTATGCATCCAGGTTTCAACAAAAAAAGCAATATCAAAAGAGTCTGCAGCAAGCAAGTCCTTAAAACTACCTAAGTTTCGGATAATACTCCGGGCATTGAGCGAGACACATGCAAGTGTCAACTGGTCCAAACAAAGAGACTGTGAGGGCGAAAATGTTCCAAGAATTTCACTTTGCATGGGGTAATTTCCCACTACATTCCCTGGTTTCCCACAGCATGAATTTTACTAGGGGACTTCAACCTTTGTACCGTGGACTGGGAAAGGGAATGGGCACGTGATCGTCACCATAGAAACTTCTTGAGCAGATTGCACCCCTTGGTCTTCAACAGCTGGTAAAAAAACCGACACGGGGAGAAAACATCCTCGACCTTGTATTCTGTGATGACGATCGACTTGTTTTTGATTTGCAGGTGGAGGCGCACTTTGGAAACAGTGGCCACTCGGTAATTACTTTTTCACTTAACAGTCAAAATATGACCAAATCAGATCGTAAGTCTGCAACAGGGTTTGATAGGGTGCGACGGTTAGACTTCGATACTCTTAGAGAGTCGCTCAGGGATGTTGACTGGAATAGCCTGGTTTTCAACACTCATTCTTCGATTGAGCATACTTGGTCCAGCTTTTTAGAAATTTAAAAAAATCACATCGAGTTATGCAGTGAATACACCACTCCTAGACCTGCAAACCGGAGTAAAATCCCAATTTATATTAGGAAACTTCGCGGAAAAAAACTAAAGCTTTGGAAAAGATTAAAACTGAACCATTGTGATGAAGATCAGACTAACTATAAGGAAATTAATACTCTTTACTCCCGTAGTGTAGAGAAATGGCACACTACTTCTGAGAGGGCCGCTATAAAGGATGGAAACATTTCGGCTTTAATAAAACTTTATCGGCGTAAAACTCAAACTTCCAGATCCATCCCACCCCTCAAATATGCATCTGTTTTTCTGAGTGAAGATAAAGAGAAAACAGACCTTTTGAGTAGGGTTTTTGAGAGGAATGGCATTATTGACGATAATCAAAGTTATTCCTTAACTTCTGCTCCACTCTGCAAACCGAATGCTTGTCCAGAGACAGTGTTCTCTATATCAAGGGTTACAAAAGCCTTAGCCAAATTGAAGCCGAGTAAATCCTGTGGCCCAGATGGGCTGTCTGCTTTTCTGATGAAAACAATTGCCCCCGTCTTAATTTTCCCCCTTAACAAAATTTTTGAAATTTCTTGTAAGTGTGGTGACATTCCCGAGATGTGGCGTACAGCCATTGTCACCCCAGTCTTTAAAAAGGGGACCGCTTCGGATCCAAAAAATTACCGTCCGATCGCTTTGACCTGCGTGGCTTGCAGACTTATGGAATCCATTATCAGAGATGATCTACTCTTGCACTTCGAAAGGTCTTCAATTTTTGGACAGGATCAGTTTGGTTTTCTGCCATTGCGATCATCGACACACCAACTTCTGTCTGTACTCGACAGATGGACTAGTGCACTCGATGAGGGGGTGCCAACTGATGTTATATATTTTGATTTTCAGAAGGCTTTTGAATCGGTAATACACCGTAAACTCCTTTTGAAATTGAGTCACTATGGTATTGAGGGAAACCTACAAAATTGGATTACCGCCTTTCTTTTAAACCGTTCCCAGCAGGTCAAAATTGAGAAAACCCTCTCTTCTAGTGTCAAGGTCCCTTGTGGAGTGCCATAGGGATCTGTCCTGGGCCCGCTGCTTTTTGTCATTTACATAAACGATCTGAAGGTTGAAAATGAATCGGTATACGGTGTAAAATTTGCCGATGACATTAAAGTGGGTACCGAGATTGTCCAAGAATCAGACTCGCTATCTCTGAATTCTGAGATCCAACATATCTCTACTTGGGCCAAAAATTGGCAATTACCTCTTTCTACACCAAAATGTTTTGCATTCCACATCGGGAGGCAGAATACTTGCCATGATTATTTATTGGAAAATGAAGTCCTTGGATCTGCTGAAGAAGTAAAGGATCTTGGCATCTGGTTTTCACGAAATCTAAAGCAGTCATTACATTGTAGGAAAATCACTGCTTTGGCATTTAAAAGATCGGCCATTGTTCATAAATGTTTTACATCCGGGTGTATCCACACGCTCACCT
Organism: Lithobius niger; assembly: GCA_023313725.1. Classification (NCBI taxonomy): domain Eukaryota; kingdom Metazoa; phylum Arthropoda; class Chilopoda; order Lithobiomorpha; family Lithobiidae; genus Lithobius; species Lithobius niger. The sequence continues at coordinate 7,191 of JAHWFP010270610.1, read as the reverse complement.
GGGCCTTCAAGGTCTTCGTGAGACCCTTGCTCGAATTTGCTACCCCAGTCTGGTCGCCACATCTGCTGGGTGATATTGACCTAGTGGAATCGGTCCAGAGAAAATTCACTAAGCGCCTAAATGGCATGCGAGACATTTCTTATGGTGAGCGGCTTTTACAGACCGGCCTTGAGTCACTCGAACTTAGGCGCCTTAAATTTGACCTCTTACTAACTTATAAAATACTTCGTGGTACGCTGAATGTCGATCTACCGTTTTTTGTGCCTGTTTCAGGCCACATGTCTACGCGCGGTTACAGATGGAAACTTGCAGTACAGCCGGCAAGAACAAGTCTCAGAAAACATTTTTTCGCTGTACGGGTTGTTAGTGCATGGAATGCACACTCACCATTGACGGTTGACCAGCACACGGTACAGGGATTTAAACATTCGTTGGCCAGAGAGAATCTTCAAATTTTCCTCAAACGTAGTTACTGACTTGGCAAAAGTAATAACCACCCTTTTTATGGGCTTATTTGCAAATTCTATTTTTATCTTAGGCTCGGTATAAGTGGCTCAACACCCTTCCGTTGTCCTCCCACGACTCCTGTGGGAAACTTATTATTATTATTATTATTATTAGACATTAAAAATGAAATAAAGAATTAGCATACCACATAACGAGAAACTCAAAAACGACAAGTAAGAATTACAAACAAAGGTTACAAGTAAGACAAAAACAAATAAAATGGTCCTGAGCAGATGTTTAAACTAGGTAAGATAATTAAGATAATTATTAACAGGTAAGTAAAATAACTCAACTTATTAATGGAAATCAACTTAACCGACAGCTAACTGAGATTATACCTACGTTTGTCTAGGATCGAATCTTCAAGGAATACGGGGAGCGTTCGTCAATCCAGCCAAATGCGGCGTACAGCACCAGAGGACAAAATCAATCGCAGGACACGATAGTTCTTATTCAGTAAAAAAGGGTAAAAAAAAAGAAAAGTAGCACAGCCAAAAGTGCAAACTTTTTTTTCTTTTGGCATTGATTTGTTTGGTGTAACGTTAAAGGACTTTAAAATAATACCTTCTCTTATATAAATTGGGGGGGGAGGCGGTGATTTTTTATTTATATACAGGGCCGTAGCGAGACTTTGGAGAAAATATAATTAATTAGTTATCTATCTTTCCTCCAAGCACGAGACTGGTCCCGAAAGTGAGGTTAAAACAACTCTAAGATCCCTAAGTCAAGGGACGGAGAAAATGAAAATGTAGTATGTCGATTTTAAATGTGGAAGCTTTTTTCCAATAATGCCTCAAATAGTTTTGGACAAAACTGAGTACAAGGTTTCATCTTCGACGATCCATTTTCTATAAGCATGTTGATGCTTTAAAATGTGGATTTTTTTTTGCAATAATACCTCTTGGCCTAGTTGTCTACGATAAAACTGAGAAAAAGATTTCACTTTTTTTTTTTACCCTTCGATCGAAAGTCCATTTGAAAAAAAAAATATTCTGCTCCATCAAGGAGCACAACATTTCATTGTCATTCATTATCTCTGAACTCGATTAATTTGAATCCTAAAGAAAATATCTAAAAAAAAAAACATGATTTAGACCAATTAAATTTTTCCGAAACCTGGCATCGTGAAGAACGGATACGAAAAATCACCAAAATTTGCTTGACAACTTTTTTGCAAATGTGCTCACTGGAAGCCAGGATATGACAGAAACAGGCACTAAAATTATAGCGTAAAATGCTTCAGCTTCCGGGGCTCCGCTGGGGAGCTTACAGGGTTCCCCCAGACCCTCTAGCTGGGTTTTACGGAACCTTACAAAGATACTTTTAAAAGGCAAAATCGTACGGTGAGTTGGAAAAATAGGGGGCCTTGAAGGCTAAAGGGGTGGGAGGGGGGAGAGCCTTTCAGGATCCATGCTGATGACCCACAAGGGGGCCATTCCTGCACCAGGTACGTTGGGAAGACTTTAGTGTTATTTCACGGGAATCTAGTGTTAGTTCGATTTGCACTGCTAAGAAAGACTTGTGTACCACTATATGATTTTAGTACGAGCAGCAAAAATTTATCAAGTATCAGCCTCATGGAGCGGAACATAAAGGGGAGCGGGAGGAGGGGGGGATTTGAAGGGTCTTCGGGAGGATTTCGTGGAGGATTCCAACGCTAGTTTGATTTGTATTGCTGAGAATGACTCATGTACCAAATTTCATTCTTTTACACTATCTGTAAGAATTTGTTACCCATGTGAGCATCCTATATAAGATCTTGTAAGATCCTTTAAGTTCTTACAAGGGTCCTGCAAGATCTTGGTACAAGATCTTGTATGATCCTGCCAGATCCTGCAAGATCCTGCAGGATCTTGCACCAAGATCCTACAGGATATTGCACAAAGGAAGATCCTGTAGAATCCTGTAGAATTCTGCAGGTTCTTAGCAGGATCTTGCATAAGATTAGGTGCAAGATCCTATAGGATCTTGGTACGAGATCCTGCAGGGTCTTACATGATCTTAAAGGATCTTAAAGGATCTTACAGGATCTTAAAGGATCTTAAAAAAGAATCTTAAAGGATCTTATTGTGTTAAGAAACTTTACACCAGTCTGAAAAAAAAAGTTATAAGTGAAGCAAATCCATCTGCCCTTTTTCGTTTCTATCAATTTAAATCTAAATCCCCTCGTACGCTTCTTCCCCTTCAGGTAAATGGAAACCTTATTATTTCTCCGTCTGAAAAGGCAGCTATATTTAATTCCCAATTCTCCAGACATGGCATCACTGATGATAGCTCTACTCCTTCTGTCTGTAGTTTTCTTAGGTCCACCACCCTTCACAATCCCTCTGATGTTGTTTTCCGGGTCTTTGACATTCGTACTGCTATTGGCCGCCTTAGGCCGACCCTTTCTGTGGGCCCCGACGGCTTCTCTTCTTTCTTCTACAGACAAATTGGTGATCAAATTGCACCTGCCCTTCATACAATCTTTACACTTTCCTACTCATCGGGAATCTTGCCATCAATTTGGTCCACTGCTTCGGTAGTTCCTATCTTCAAAAAGGGCAATACCGCTGATCCACAGAACTACAGACCAATTTCCTTAACCGTTGTTCCATGTAAATTAATGGAATCACTGATCCGCGATGCAATGATGATCCACATTAATAATTTCAACCTGATCCACCCAGACCAATTTGGGTTTTTACCTGGTAGATCATCAGTTCACCAACTCCTGCTGGCTCTTGATAATTGGACCGAGGCACTTGACCTGGGCGTTAAAACTGACATTATCCTATTCGATTTTAAAAAAGCCTTTAAATCCGTTGTCCATTCCAAACTACTGTTTAAACTGCATCAGCTTGGCTTCCAGGAAAATTTATTATCGTAGATTTCTGCCTTTATCACGGGGCGCTCCCAACGTGTTATTGTTGAGGGAGAGTTCTCCTTGCCTACGGCCTTAATTACTGGGGTCCCCCAGGGCTCTGTCCTTGGTCCCCTACTCTTAATTCTTTGTCTAAATGATCTGACCATCAATGAAATTAATGTTTCTCAAGAGAAGTTTGCTGATGACCTTAAACTCCACTCCCCGGTCATTTCATCTGATGACACCTTAAATTTGCAGCGTAATATCAACTCAGTTTACAATTGGTCACTCAAATGGCAGCTCCCACTCTCTTGAGACGAATGTCACTGCGTTTCGATCGGTATGTCCACTAGCGGGTTAAATTATTTTCTCGGTAATTCAATATTCAAGGAAACCTTTACCAGCTTCAGGGATCTTGGAGTTTGGTTTCAGGATCTCAAATTTTCCTCACACTGCAAAACTATAGCAGCAATGGCCAATCGCAGATTTGCTATGGTCCGCCGATGCTTTAACTGTGGGAACCTTTACACTGGGCTTTGGGCATACAAAGTCTACGTCCAACCATTGCTCGAGTATGCGAGTCAGGTCTGGTCTCCCTACCTCCTCAAGGACATTGACCGTCTTGAATCCGTTCAGAGGAGGCATACGAAGTCACTACCGGACATGCGTACATTGCAATACAGTCAAAGACTTCATGACCTTGGATTGGAATCCCTGGAATGTAGACGTTTAAAGGCTGACCTAATCTTAACTTTTAAAATTATACATTGTTTGCTCACCATTGAATTACCATTTTTTGAATTTAGTTCGGTGACCCAGACTCGTGGTAACCGTTTTCAAGCTGGTTGTACCCAAATTTCGACTTGACTCCAGGAAATCCTTTTTTGCTTTGCGAGTTGTGCCAGTCTGGAACTCTCTCGATAATGAGACAGTTTCTGCCCCGTCACTCACTTCTTTTAAAACGCGGCTTAAGGCTTTAAATTTCCGTCCCTTTCTTCACCGCCCGGAAAACTATCCACTGACTCCTTAAGACTTTATTCCACTTTTTACTTGGGCCGACACTTTGCGGCTTATTCTAACATGTTTTTTCCTGCGCCCTACGTGCAATAATTCTAAATTATTTATTTTATGGTTGTGACAATTCCCATTTTAGGGATGCATTGTTTTAGATTATACCATAACCATACTTTGATACTTTGATTACATAACGATGTTTTTAAGCTATCCATTTTTTTTTATCTGCCTTTCTATTTTTATTTGGACCTTTTTTTTTTTTTACATCTTCCTTGTCCAACACGTTTGGCGATGCCATCTGGGACCTTAGAGTCCCTGGCAGGTCTAACCTTGGTGGTAAGGCATTCGTGTCCCCATACCTATTACCTTAACCCCCCCCCCCCCCGGCCCATACTTTTATCACTTTACGTAACTGTCTTTTTTAAATTTCGGCTGGATGTCAGTGATCTTTCTAAGGTTCTTGCCAGACCTGTTGCAATTGCGACAAATGTTATTATTATTATTAATATTATTATTATTATTATGTGAATGGCTCCCACATATGCCCTCTCGCCCACAATTACTTTAACCCCCAATCCCCACACTCCTGCCCCCTGCCGGAATCGGACCCTCTCCCGCACCCCCCGAAAACGCCGCCCCGTGATATCTCCCCTTTGGTGCAGCCCCGGAAAAGTCGCATGCGTATGTTTGACTGAAGGCTAAAAAAAGCTCTGAGAAATCCAGCATGCAGTAAGCAAGTAACCCTCTGTACCGTGCATTGCTATATTGTTGCAAGCATCAATTGTTGCAGCCTACTTAAAAACAATTCAACTCCTTTCTGGAAGTGAACATTTAGGAAATAAATGCGCCTTTCCATCGTATCAGGCTGCCAAGTGGGGCCTCGAAATTACGAACCAATCGTCGTTTGGTTTAAAGTTGTCTGGTTTAGTAGACACGGGTTTTTTTTTTTTTTATCTCAAACGCCAACAGTGGCACAGTCCACGCGACTAAAACTTTGTTGGCGGCTTTGGTACCACAACAACACCAAAAACGAACCCAAAAACGGTGCGGCAGGTCTGGTAAGTGACACCATCTCTTCGAAGACTTTGGAAAAAGTGTTATAACCCGAACTTGTAGTCAAGGCCGTTAATAGACGGCGACATGGCAGGTTTGGTAAGTGGCGCCATCTGTTCGAAGACGTTGGAAAAGTGTCCCAACCAGAATTTGAAGGCGAATCCCGTCAACAGATGGCACTACAGGGTGGGGTACTTGATTGTACGACGGAATGGCACGGCCGGTGACTTGGCCGCCTGTTCCGTATCGTATTCTATTCAATATATTTCGACCAAACTTGGCCAGATAGCAACTTTTCCAAACTTTACACCAACTTTTAAGCAATTCCGTGCAAGAGTAAACGTAGGAAGCCACAAGTAAATTTGAAAACTGTTCACTTGTTGTTGTTGTTGTTCTTGTTCTTGGCTGACACAGTTTCAGAAAAAACTACTGCACCTACCTAAAATATGAAACATGATCTAAGCCAGAAATTTTCCTGGGCTTCAACCTTACAGGGACCACTTTTTCCCTGGGACATAAAAAAGAGTGACATTGCCACCCAATTAAGTGGTCCTAATGGCCTGTCTGGGAACATATGTCCTTTTTTTTATTCGTCCATTTGTTCCCTTTTTTCCTTTTCTTTTTTTGTTCGCATAAAGTGGATCGAAGGTCGAATATGGGTGGGCTTTTCGCCCACGTGATATCCACCCATAACGGATTTTAACTACACTTCTCCAATTCCACTAACACACGTCGTTTCACACACTCCAAATTGTGACTAGTGACGGACGTAAGAGAGGCTTCTTGTGTTGGTACGTACACTTTCATACATTTGTTAGCTGTTTTTCAGGTATTTTACGTTTGTTGGTCCGCCTTTTTATTACCCAAAGGTTGGAGTGTTTTTATTTGTATATTTTTTTAAACGTTTTTGTGATCAACAGACGTATTATCTGAACAAGTTAACCAAATGAATGACTTGTATTTTTTTCCCCCACCTTGCCTAGCACACAATCACACGTGTTGTTGTCGTGAGAGGAAAGCTTCACGGCCACGAGGTCGAGCTGTTCAACCTACTTTCTCTTTTATTTTGACGAAACGTAGGCCTATCTCCCCACATGTTGGATGAAAACCATTTATATCCTCTCATCTTTTTTTTTTTATGACTTTAAACCTACTAACGTTCGATTTCAGGAAAACAAATGCCTCGCACCGAACTTCATCATCATTGGCAGTGGTACGTATTGTAAACAGAAACTAACACAGTATAGCTTGTTTTTAACACTTTAACGATGATAGGTAGTTACAGGGACGCTCGACTTATTTAGTCGAGTAGGTCCGAGCTTGTCAGAGAATCAAATCCAAGCTTGCTCGGAAGGGACTAATATCGGTTCCGGCTAGGCTCATCGGAGTGTAGTTTTTGGTTTGGTTAGGTTTCCAAGTAGGGATTTAGTTAAGTATTAACAGCGCTTTTTAAATCGTCGATCTTCTTCTTCTCCCACATCAACGATGGATGGTCGTGGTGGTAGGATGGAGGCAGCTCTCGTTGTGGTTGTAGCTGCTGCTGCCCCTCCACTGCTACAGTCGTTGCATACAACACTTTACGTAAGCCACATACATGATCGTATGAGTGGAGGTCGAGCACGCCTAATCTAACCTAACCTACTATAGGTTACTACACAAGGTGGTGTAACAGACTCTTGTTTACACACCTGCCTAGCCTGTGCCTGTCTAACCTACCGTTTTTACACGCCCGCATGTTCGAATCTCACTGTGACCGTCATGTAACACATCTA
>JAHWFP010270608.1:0-16911 GCA_023313725.1 Lithobius niger | reverse complement strand
AGTGTGTATTTTTGTTTTTGAATTTGAGCGTTACAATTGTGATCGATCAATTGTGTAAATATGATCTCCAGCAAACTCCGGACTGTAGAAAATTAGCCAGAATATTAGATTAATACCTTAACATTTTTAAATTTGCGTAGTGTTGTGCTTCTACCAAAATGCTCCCATATCCAAGGGAAAATAGTTTCTTACTATCTGCAACAAACTAACCTTCAGGATATGTTAAAATCGCTTATTTTGGCTAATTTATTCCCGAAATAAATTTAAAACTTTAAATTCCGTCTTAATTTCATTATTAGTTTAGCTAATCACCTGCTAGGAGTGCTGTGCTCGACCGCCATTAATAATATGAGCATATCCTTGATTTGGTCATTATCGCTTTGGGTCCCGTGGTGTGAACACACAGCATCCATTAGTTGCTATAGTTACTGGCTATCGGTTAAAAATGGAACGTAATGCCCAGCTCCGTGAACTCCTGGATTCCAGCATATTTCCCAGCTGTACGTGTAGGAAAACATCAGGAAATTTCATCCATATTGTAAGAAATATTGGAAGTGTAACTTTAAAGTGGCACTATAACCGATTAAGATGCGAACGAAAATACCCTGGCGCCATCTAGTGACAGTGATATTAATCTTTATAGCTTGCTCCCAGGTGCACGAGGACGAACCAAAGTTTCACTCAATAATTAAGGATGTTGTGGCTTGTTTGTTTCGTTAAAAGAAATGCCGTTATGCATTCCTTTGCTTGGTGCAAGCAAGTGCTAGATAGTACTACATAGCGCTAAATGGTGCCAGATTTCATGTGCTTTCAATAAGTGATAGTGCCACTTTAAAGACATCCGTTGCGAAATTTGTGAATTCCATGACCCTGGCACAGTAAGAAAGATTCTAATAACTTGGAAACGTTTCGCCCAACATAAAACGCAACTTGGTACCAAAAAATATCGTTCTTCCTCCGTCGATTCCCTTCACCTATGCAGGAGGCCCCCATAGGTACTATGGACAATCGTTTATTAAAAATGTGTGTCGATTAGACTATTCTCAAAGTTTACCATTCAGTGGAAACCATTGCCAAAGCCAGCTGTAATAGTGTTAAACCTGACAAGAAGAACGCAGGTGATTTGCTGTGCAATTCTTCGTTGTCGGGAGACACCCTGCTGCTTTCAGCAAGTAACTTACAGTTAGTTGACTTATGTGACGAACGCAACAGTTTTTTTTCAAACCAACGAATTTTCGAAAACTGCTATACTGGTTATTTTCCTCAGGCTAAGGATGTGAGACGCACACGCACTACAACCAGTCAAGATTCTACTCCAACCGTCTGCTACATTCGAACTTCCTACTCCCTCACTTGCTTCGCAGTTGGCCGTGCATCAGCTCTTTTGTTCGTCGCTTTCACTTTCACTTCCTATGTGGAATGAATCCTTTTGCACTATGCAAGCTGCTGCTGGGAGAAAAATCGGTAATTAGCATTACAGTTAGTGATTTCCAATGTGCGAAAATCGGTAAGGCGGATCTGAATGTCTCTATGGATATTATGAGAGAAGAAGTTTCATCAGGGGTAAATTCTACCCTCAATTGGAAGCTCAATGCGTTTGAGAAGAAATTTTTCATCTTGGCAGCTAATTTGGGAGCTGAAAACGCCAAAGCGGAAGCCCGCTCGTTAATGATGACTGCGCTATCGTCCGGCACGAAATTCACTCTTTGTGATTCCGCCAAAGACGGTGAAAAGAACATTTGTTTAGTGTAAAACTGCTATCATATCAAAAACCAAAACTGGTAAAAGGGACCACCAAGTTCCGAATGGTTCGGCCCTTCAAAGGAGTGATATCAACACACCAAAACATTCGCCAAGTTAATCGCACCGCTTAATAGTTCAAAGGTTAAATAAAAACTAGAATATTGCTACTTTCGGTAGCAATGTTCAAGTTTTCATTTAACGTCCAAAGTATTATTCAGGTGGGACTAAGTTGTCGAATGTTTTGGTGTGTTGATATCACTCCTTTGAAGGGCCGAACCATTCGGAACTTGGCGGCCCCTTTTACCAGTTTTGGTTTTTGATATGATATGAGTCCTTTTTTTTAAATTGTGTATTAGACTCAACTCCACTACTGTGCAAATGTGTAGTAAAGTAGCACGTCAACAACACTTTGCTACTACCTTTTGCCTAGAGGCCGAACCATTCTCAACTTAGTCACCTCTTTATAGGTTTTTGGTTTGGTTTTAATTTTGTTGTAAATTGTTTATTTCGTTGGTTTTGGATGAGTTGATATCCAAACCACTCTCAACCTGAGGGCCTCTCCACCAGTTTTTGGCTTTGTTTATTTTACTATGATTTTACAGTTGGTTTATTTTTCGTGAATTGGACGTGAATACAATTTCTTTGGCAACGTTGTTTATATTTATCGTGCTTAAATGATTTTCAAGTTGTACTGTAACTAAATTAATATTTACAGGTACTAGATTTAAATTTTACGTATATTGTGGAACATCGGAATGTGTTTGAAATACTGAAGATGTTGCTGAAAAGTTCGGCAGGTGACAAGTTTACGCTGGCTAGGGAACTGACGGGTGCGCATGCAATACCGCACACTCGAGCGGCAGAATTTGTGGCTGAAGAAGCAGTTGCTACTTTACGTGCCATGACAGGTAATCTAATAGGAAGCTGCTGTCGCCTACCCCTAACAGTTATTGTAGAGTGTTATATTAGTTTTGTATTTCAGATAAAACCGAATGGGACGTCGTTTCTTCAGAAAATGCTATTGATTTTTCTTCTCTTGCGAGTTTGTGCAAAGAACCACTTTTAGTTGGAAACCATTTGTTGGAAGTAGCTAAAAACACAGATACAGGTGAGTTTACGAATTTATTTCAGCCAATATTATTGAGTCATGAAAGAGAACGCTGTGTTGGAAACTGGCATCAGAGGTAGCGATCGGTAGTGTGATGTATCCTGTCTTGACATCTCTTGAGTTCTACTACATGACTACTACACTATAGGAAAGAACTACTCAGCTGTAGGTCAACACAATAAGGGGTGTTTATTGATAGGAACATGGCTTCTTAAAGACTTTACAATGTCGGTATGGAACATAGTATGTAACAAAACGATGATCTATGGGAGTACAGTTATGGGATGGTTAACAGAAAGGAACTAAAATGGCTATCAATTGTGGTGTCTCTATGATGACACCACAATACAGCTGAAGAACTAAAAAAGAAACACACAAAAAATACTATTTTCTAGCTGAAAATAAAGAATGTATTAATTTTTTTCGTTTACATGTATTGTTAGTCACTGTCTGTCTTACCGGAATTACAAAATTGTTCGCTTCCAAAGAAAAAACTAAACATTTTGTGAAAGCTGTTACATCAAAAAATAAATAAAACAATTCATTTAAGATCTGTCTGAAACTTGACAGTCTGATGCGAGTATAATTTAATAATTTTAATCCTTTTATTTTTTAACAATCGTAAAAGCTTAATGTGCGTAACTTGTTTTTCTTTTTTAAATAAAAGCATAAGTACAAAATCAACAAAGTGGCGAATTTCGGGGTTAGCAACGAAGTAGGCTAACTGTAAGATGTTGACGCCTGCCATCTGATCACTGTAACTGGTACGTACAGCTGTTTAGAGATGAAGTTAGTCCTTTTTTGCTATCCATGTAGCTGATTTTTTATGCTCCATCAGCATTTTGTGAAAAGAAAAGAAAAGAACAAAGTGTTGAAACCGAAAAATAACTTTTTCACATTGAACAATGGTACAAAACATTTTTCAAGAATCAAGGAATGATTTAAAATTAAGTCTATTCCATGCACAACTAAAGAAGGACCTAACATTTTTGCGATCGCCGCACAAGTTAAAATGAAACCCTCCATTGGGTTTACACATAACCGATTACGACATTTAAACAATGTGGTTAACCAAACAGCAGAAGTAGCATTTATTTACGTAATTTTGGTTAAAGGTTAAGCTTCTCTGGAGCTTTGCGGTTCCGCTTAGGACGATTTGTTGTGTTTTGAGACTGCGCTGACAAATCATCGCGGAGCGGTGATTGCACAGCCTTATGCTTTTTAGATTTGTGCCTAGCCTTCACCTTATCAGGCTCTGCTGAAGTAACGTTATTAATACCTCTGTCTCCTTATTCTCTCGTAAGAGTGCACTAGTGGATGGTGTGGACATGGTTCGTGGTCTGACGTTACCAGACTCAAACACTGTGGGTGTACTTGCTTCGTAATGTGCTGCACCCTGGTGCTGGATTTCGCTGATTATCAGTTGAGGCATCCCTGATTGGCTGAAGCAACGGCATGGCCACCGTGCTTCTTCGTGATTGGCTTAGCGAATGGCACTTAGATTTGAAACGTGCAGGAGTCACCTTACTTCCCGTTTGGTGACTATTTCCACCGAAAGATTGCCGTTTTTTTGGTTTAGTGCGATCTTCGAAATTATCGTCAAGTTTATTCAATCTCGTTTCGACAGATTCTGACACCGGACTGTTCGAGTTGATCGAATTATCAACGGAGTCTTCTGTCACTTTAGGACGCAAGTGATCTCTGTGCTTTCGCGCGAGCTGCTGTTCATTTGTAAGTACCATGTACAATTGATGCAGAAGCTACTCATTAACTATTCCGCTAGCCCATAGCTTGTTATTAGTGACGCTAAAATCACGATACCAAACTTTTTCGCCAACCTTATATTTTAGCAGTTTACGGTGCTGTGTGCTTTTAATTTGTTTTTGTTGGTTACGTTTTGCAACCGCTACTGGATCAGGATAGAGTAAATCGAGACGAGATTTTAATTCCCGATTAAAGTAAAGCTTACTAGCTGTGGCTTGGGTGGTCGAACTTAGTGTAATTCTAGGTGAAATTAAGTAAGCATTTATACTTTCTTGGATAGTAGACCCATCCCGCCTTGCTGCCTTGTAAACGCGTTTAAATTTTCGGACATAGACCTCTGCCAAACCGGCTACCCTGGGGAAAAAACTAGGCCCGGTCAGGTGTCGAATTCCGATCAATTTTAACCACAATTTGAACTCTTGGAACATCCACTGACTCCCGTTATCAGTAACGAGTGAATCAAACAAACCGTATTCGGCAATGTGGTTATTAAAAATGTCAATTACTTTAGCAGATGTCGTATTTTTCATTTTATGCACAAACGGTATTTTCCTATGTGCATCTACTATTATCAAAAACATGTAGTTGTCTAACGGTCCAAGGAAATCAACGTGGAAACGCGCATTCGGTTTAATTAGACACTCCCAGGCATGCTTGGGACCTGCAGGTTGAGTGTCCTTAAATTCTTGACAGTTATTGCATGATTTAACTTTCTTTTCGATATCTGCGTCAATAGACGGCCACCACACCTTAGATCTAGCCAAGCCTTTAAGTTTAACGATCCCAAGGTGTGAGCTGTGTGGATCGTTTAAGATTTGTTTACACATGGCAGAAGGTACGACGACTCTATACCCCCAAAACAAAGTATCAGACTCGATGGAGATTTCATTGCGACGTGTGACAAACGGAGTCACGTCCGGATTATCGCAAACAGCAGGCTACCCATGATTTACGTAACGGTAAACCTTTGAAAGAAGCTTGTCCTTTCGGCTTTCAGGCACCAGAGTTTCGTTTAAAACGGGCAAATTTGAAATTGTTTTTACGGCCAAAACGTTATACTGGGCTTCTGCTTCCTCAAACTCCTCAGTGTTAGGGAGTGGCAGCCTAGACAGAGCATCGGCTGTAAGATTTTGTTTTCCGGGAATGTGTTGAAAATCATACGAGTAAGCATTGAGCATTAGCGCCGGTGCACACGTGCGGTCGCCGCATTTGCGGTCTCCGCTGCGTTACCGCCCACCGCTCGTGCGGTCGTTTTGCACCGCAATTCCCCCCGTCAACGCAGCGGTACCGCAGCGTTGAAAAAACGCAATTGCGTTTCTGAGTACCTTGGATGACTTGAGCGGTGCACACGTCCACCGTTTACCACAAAAGCGTTACCGAAAATGGCGTCCAATTTCGAAGAAATAGACGTGGAATTGTTTATTGGGGGAGTAAAGAACTATTTGTGATATATGAAATGTTGCTGCAGAAATGATTGAAGACTCATTGGGAAGTAATTGAAGAACTTAACCAAATTTTTTAGTTAATATGCAAAGGATGTATAACATTTCCCCTGGTACATCTTAAATTAGTACATCAATGTACCAAATTTGGTTGCATTGGTTTTAAAATATATTTTTTGTTCACGAGGTAGGCGAAAAAAGCAACATCGTCTCATTGGTTTCAAACTATAATTTTTTGTACACGAGGTTAGGGAACCGAACGCGCACATACGTCACCGAAGCGGCACCGCAGCGGCAACACGCCTTAATAAAACGCACGTGTGCATTGATTGGATGCGTCACCGCAGCGGCGCCGCAGCGTCCAAAAACCGCACGTGTGCACCGGCACTTACTGTCCATCGTTGAACTCGGGCTGCTGCTATCTGTGGTATTCCTTTCTTAGGGCCATAAATCCACACTAAAGCCTTTTGGTCAGACTGCAGTGTGAACTTCTGACCATAGATATATTCATGAAAATGTTTCACTTTCCCACGCCACGCTGAGTGCTTCTCGATCGAAATGGCTGTACCCAGCTTTGGCTTCAGTTAGCTTACGGGAAGCGAAAGCTATTGGTCGCGATTCCCCATTCGGCACGATATGCATAAGGCACGCACCAATTCCGTAGGGCGAGCCGTCACAGACTAGTTTCAGTTTTAATTTTGGATCATAATAGACCAAAACGTTTGATTTAAGGAAAGTTGTTTAACTGAGTTAACTGCCTTGTCACATTTCTGGCACCCAGACCCATTTAACTTTAGGGCTTAGCAACCGGGTAACTGGAGCCAAAAGGTGAGCTAGGTTGGAGAGCACATTGCCAAATACGATTTGTTTGATTCACTCGTTACCGATAACGGGAGTCAGTGGATAACGGGAGTCAGTAGGCTGGAGCAAGGTGAGCACATTACCGAATACGGTTCGTTTGATTCACTCGTTACCGATAACGGGAGTCAGTGGATTTAGAGTAATGATTCACAAACCCTAAGAAGCTTTGTAGCTCTTGAATACAAGTAGGGTTCGGCGCCTTAGTGACAGCTTCGATAACCTCAGGAAGTGCATTGACTCTTAATTAAGTCGAGTGGTCTTTTTATGATCCTGCCATAAACCAATTCGGGGGGTGTGAAACCCATGCTCTCATGGGGAGTCGTCCGCAAAGCAAACATTGCCCCTGGTAAACAACGTTCCCAGTCGTCAGGATGTTCATGACAGACCAAGCGAAGCACCGCTTTGAGCTTGCGATGCAGGCGTTCTACGCTATTCGATTGCGGGTGATTAACGCTTGAGTTGATGCATTTAATGCCGCATTTTTCCAAAAATAAGGTGGTTAATTCGCACACGAAAACCGAGCCTAAGTCTGACTGAAGTTCAGAGGCGAAGCCTAACCTCGAGAAAATTTCGAGTAGGGCTTTGACTAACGACTAGCTGTTTGCCTCTTCTAAAGGGACAGCTTCGGGAAACTTCGTGGCCGGGTCTAACAAGGATAGTATGTACTTGAAGCCAGCTTTGCTAGTGGGTTTTATTGGTTCTACGATATCGATAATGTATCGGTTGAAAGGTTCACCATCCATTGGGACTAGTACCATGGGTGCAATGAACTTCTGGCCTGTTTTGCCAGTTTTCTGACATATAAGACATGTGTGAACATACATTTCTATGTCGCTAAAGCAGTGAAGCCAATAGAAATGGGTTAGGATGCGATCCTTAGTTTTTGCTCAGCCAAGATGGCCAGCCCATGCATTCGCATGTGCTGTGTCTAACACCGATTCACGACACTCCTGGGGTAGCACTAGTTGCTTCTCGATTGGCGGCTTTCTCAGTGTTGTAAGTGCTTATGAAAAAGAAGGCCTTTTTCGACAAAAACGTTTGTTGTCATCTTGCTGCTCTGTTGGCAGTTTAGATGTTTCCCAGCATTGTTTAAGTGTGGGGCAATTTTGCTGGAGTTTTGCGAACTCGGCTTTGTCCAAACTAAGTAATTGTGAAAATTGATTAGATTGGGGCCCTAACACTACATTGTCTAATGAGTCTGGTTTGGGACTAACAAAACCCTCCTTCATTGCTGGTGGAGTGGTCACACACGATTCCCTGTCTACACTGGGATCACTGAATTCTGAGTCGGAATTGATCTCGCAATATTGTGGTCTAGAGATCGGTAGTTGCAAGTCAGCACGAGTCTGTGAACGTGTGACTGGGTTTACAATAGGGGCTAACAAGGGTAGACCTCTCTTCCAGAATAGTCTGGGATGGGACTCCCAACAACATTTGAAACTGTGGGCCCATATGGTCGGTCACCATGGCGTCTGTAACTAGAGGCCCGAAAGGTGTTTGCATTTCAATCTGCGCAATAGCGTGTGTGCAGTTGTTTGTTCCGTAAGCGCATTGTGGCAATGCACATACTCACCAGTAAACTGGTCGGGTTTTACAAAGTCATGAGAAATGACGTTGGCCATGGAACCTGTGTCCCTTAAAACTAAACACTTTGTCCCATTCACTTCCCATTCGTGAATATGTTAACTTAAAACTAATTCTGGAGGGCTACGGCCTACAAAATTACAATTAGATTCTTTGGTTGCTGTTTGAGCAGCCTCGTGAGCTATACGAGCACGGCATTCTTTGAGCTGGTGCCCGGGACGCTTGCAAAATAGCAAGTGCCGTCGTTAGGCCTTTGCCTTCTAGGCCTATCGAATTCACGGTTGGGATCTGTAGAATTTAACGTGGCAGTCCCCACAAGTAGGTTCTGCGGTTGCTGCAGTTCGATTGCCCCAACGGGCATTGTCATGTGCTTTTGAAGCCTAGTCGTTTGGCTGTGCGACTGTTTGCACCTTGCCAGTTTTTTGAGCAGTCTCAACTGAGATCTGTTCGTTTCGAGTGGTCCACTCGTCACAAAGTTTAGAAGCTTCTTATAAGGTGCCTAACTTCTGTTGGTCAGGTAACCACTTACGTAGGCCTATCGGACATGCCTTCAAAAATTGTTTCATTAAAATAACATTTGCTAAGTTATTGTAATTGGACTTAACTTCTGCCAACGACATCCATCGGGTAAACAGAGTTTGAAGCTCAAATGCAAATTCGTGGAATTTCATTTCTGGGTCTTTTTCCAAGGCTCTGAATTGCACCTGAACTGATTCTTTAGTTTGCACAAAATGGGCCAAAAGATGCGATTTTACGACATCGTAATTATGCATGTCTTCTGCATTTAATTGCGAACACACTGTGACTAATAGGTCCCCCATTAACGGTTGTAAACCCACTACCCAGTCATTTCTAGAAATGCGTTGCGTTTCCATAGTGCGCTCGAACACTTTAAGAAAAGAATTGATTTCGGATTTTGGACCCCATTTGTTAACAAGCCTAATAACGTCAACTATTTTTCCTGGCTTATCAACTGGTCTTGGTTGGTCGTTAACGGTTGGTAAAATAGGATTGGTACCTGTATTACTAGTTAACTTTGCAAGTTCTAATTGCTTTTCAACCAAAAGCATTTCTTGTGCTACTCGTTTTAACTCTAGGCTCCTTAGCCTGCGGGCTAGTGTGGGAGTTTAGGTGTGCGGGCCTAAGCTCACGAGCTCGAGCCCTAGCTGCTTCAGCTATTTCTTCGGCCCTACGAGCGTCTCCACGTTGCGTTTCGACATCTCTTAATCTTAATTCTTCTGCTTTTAGATCGGCCTGTCTTTCTTTTAAAAGAAGTTCATGTTTGGCCATTGCTGCCGTTTCACGTCGGTCTATAGCGGTTGCTAATATATCCGACAGTTCCTCCAAAGTGAATTTTTCATCATTAATGGCACCTTTTAATATTTCGTTAGTTTCATGTCGTATGTCAGAAACTGTAAGGCCTAGCGTATGGCAGGCTTTCTTTAAATCTTGATTCTGAAGATTACGAATAACATCGGCTAAGGTAGCCATGTTGCAAATTAGATTATTTTCAAGTAAGCAATTTTTAAATGAAAAAAAAATTTAATCACAGCCGTGAAATTAATTATTTAAGTTTAAACTGAGCAAGAATTACATTTTTTCTCAAATAAACCAAAACCGTTATATGTGCGATAAACAAACAAAATTACCCGTAGCACTAGTGAATGAAATACCTACTAAAAAAAATAATAGGCTAACTACACAGGGCTTGGCAACTTGGCATGTCCTACGTACACTAACCTTTTTATATAAGCACAATCGCTGTGCGGTCAGTCAATCCTCGTCTCCCACCGTCGACTTGGAGTTGAATGAAACACTGAAGTGAACGTCCTTCCTGATGAAATTTGAACACTGGCACTAAACCTCTGGTTGAATTATCCAAGGTGTGGAAACTGGAGCTCCATATCCTTCTGGGCTGGCTTCTCCGGGTGTAGGTGAATTTTTTTCACCTTCTGCAGGTTTGCCTGAAGTTTCAATTTTGATGAAGTTGAGGCTCCCGCCTTCCGTCTCCGGGCGTCTAGCTGGTACGGTAACTGATGAGCCTTATTTTTAGCTGTAAGGCGGACGTCTTCTTCTTACAACCTTTTTAGCTTGGTTGTGGGCATCTGGGATGCAGTTTTTGGAACTTAACTGCTGACATCTCGAGTTTGAAGAGTTGTTCAAAGTTCGAATAGTAGAATGGCATGGTAGGAGGAGTGCAGGACCACCACCTGGCGATCCCACCGCTGCCACCAGGTTGTAGCGGCGCTAACTGCCTGTTAAAGGTGCTTTCAGCCTAGCGCTGACATCTGGTGTACTCATCCTGCTTTTTTAAAGTAATGACGGTGACTGTATAGACTTTTGTACAAAATAGCCTCCTCTCTACTGACCCGATGTTGGGGGTAGGGAACTCTTATGCCTGGGCGTCTAATCTATCTATTGTCGCTGCCACCAGGTGGGATTTTAATAGCGATCCTGGTTTAAAGGGCAGTTAAGTTGACTAACCTTAAACTAGTTATTAATCAAACGAAGTCAAGTGTTAATTAAAAACTCTTGGTAGTTTTTAATAAAACATGAAATGCAAAATATTTACATTGGACTTACAGAAACAAGTTCAGTGAACTTCAAAAGCTTTACATTTAAACACAAGGCAAGTTTAAATAAACTTCAAAGAATGTTTTAAGTTAGGACATCGGCGATTGCAAACACAGTTTTTGGTTACACTAAATTTTGACAAGTATCAAAGTTTCAAATGTTCAAATCGATGAACGTTACTTAAAAACAGGTAGCTTTTAGTTTTTTCAGTAATCAATACACCCTACCACCTGTAAGTATCAGAGTTCCATCTAGAAGGCCTGACTGCTTCAGTAATACCTACCGTGATTTTGGTGAAGTCCCTTTTTAAATTAACCCATTTAGTTAAAATAAAAATAAATAATAGCGCTGTGGCAATATTTAGAAAAGGGGTTTTTAGGAAGTGGTCCCTAAACACTTAAGTATGTAGAGAGGTTTGGTCAAGAATGCCGATGGTCTAACTCTACATATCGCGAAAATTGACTAGTCGAATTTAAAGTTTTAAACTATAAAATTTATAATGTCTTGTCTTAAAAGTTAAATTTTCAAAAAGTTAAACTAGTTCTGTTACGTCCATAATAACTACTACCTTCTGCCCGGCATGGCAGTGGAGAGGCATCGCTATCCCCAGTTCCGGAGTAGCGACAATCGGAAATTCGTCTGTGAGCTTAGCTAAGGATTGAACGCGACTTTTGTTTATTTAGCAACAAGGTGAACCTGTTGACGTAGACGCGCGGACCCCGGGGAATGCAACATTTAGTATTGGAACAGTTTTGACGTCACGATGACACGTGCGACAGATGGTCGGCTGGAGGTTGAGCTTGTTGCTATGCAACGTGATTAACAGCTCCCTGGCATTGTTTGCAGGCAAGAGACGAAGTCGGCTTGTGAATGGTTGAGCGCCAAATTTCTGGAAAATGCTGCGTCCTGATTGGCTGAGGGCCGTTCGGCAGGTAGAGCAGCGCAAATGCATTGACGGTAGTGAACACGAATTCCCATGCTGTTTTTGAAACTAGGGAAACAAAGGCAAATTTGAAAACCAACGGATTTTTCATTAACTGTTGAAGCTGTACAATTGAATTTATTTGATAGAAGGATACTGTGGATTGAATTGACGTGGACTAGGGATCGTTGTTGGGATGCTAATAAATTGAAGTGAGCATAAAATAAAAACTACAAAAATTGCGAATGCCGGTTCAGTAGTTTTTCATAAGTAAACATTGAAATTGCGTTATAAAAATTAGGCTTAAACTGTTGCTAGTTTATTTACACGTTTAATAAAATAATTAACCCCCCTTGAATCTGAAGCAGTCAAGCTAAAGGTGGTTGAAGTTTTCATAAAAATTCGTCGTAACATGGCCTGTGCCACAACTGGTCAAAATAAAAACAGCAAGCAACGAGATTGAATGTTTCAAAGCATATAAATAATATGGCAGTGCAATTGTCTAACCATATGTGCCCCCTAACACACACTGAACTGTGGCTTTATGCCGAAAAAGAAAATACCAAGTTTTTACATTTGTACAAACGAAGCTGCGTTGTCTGCAGTAACTTCCGGTTGGAGAAACGTTGTGGAAATTGTTCATATTTATCTTCTGAGATCGTTTTTGCAAATTGTGTTCCCGTGGAAAGTTGCGGGGGACATCCGGCTATGTGGTGTCGAAAACCAAAAATTCCCATTTTTGGTTGGGGCCCCGGGGCCCCCCCAGGTGCCTCAAAGGTGGTGATCGCTGTTTTCAGCTTGAGAAATGAGCTTCGTAGCTCTCAGCGTTACACTGGGGAGGGGGATTCTAAATTTCTAGAAAAAAGATAAGCATAATTTCAAAATCGCCGCCCAATTTCAAGATGGTGGCCCTATTAGAGATTACTACTTTACTAGTGACGATGGCACATCTGCTGTTTCACTTGGTATCAACTATTTCGTCTCCATTCTGTATTTGAAAAAAATTGGACGATGATAAGCGTAATTTCAAAATGGCCCAGATTTCAAGGTGGCGGCCATTACAGATTAACGGCGATGATGGTGCATTCATTGTTTCATTTTATATCAATTAACAGCAGGCTCGTCTGTATGCAAAATCAGAAACCAATCGAAATTTTCCCAGTTTCAGACGTAGGTCATGCAGAGGTAGTAGAATTCCTATCTACATCTCAAGGTGGCAAGCGTTCCTATATTTCCTGTATTTGTAGGCGTCCCTATATATTCCTATATTTAAAAAAAAATCCTTTGTTTTCCTATATTTCTCAAACTTCTTAACCATTTGTTTGTGCGGGACCTGTTACTCTTACGGGAAGGCGTGTTAGCCCATTGTGCAGCAGTCCAACGGCATCCTTTGCATTAGTTGCTCTAGAGAAGCCACAACTGAAGACGGAAACAATTTGTGCTGTTAGGACTGTAAATGTCACTGTGAAATTTTGCTTTGGACCTGATCTCATTCCAATCACGCAAGAGCTGATTAAAGCTGCCAAACGTGCGTATCATAATCTACAGTGTCTTTAAAGAACACCAAAAGAAGAAGAAATAGGAAGAAGATCTTGATCTTAAGACAAAGAGAGATTTTAAAATGTTGAAAACAGCAAAGGAGCGACAAGAAGAACTAAATGAAACGCGTCAGTCTATTGCTGTTAGAGAAAAACTTAACTGAAGAAAAAATGTAAATAAAACAGTTACCTCTTCATAGCAGCTGTTAAAAGACGTTACTCAAAAGCGGCACAGAGCATTGACTAAGAAGGACATGACTAGCATTTCTGTTGCAAACTGCTGCACAGCTACAAATGAGTGCCCAGAAAAAATGGCAAAAAGTAAGAAAAGTGCAGCAAGATACAGAAAAGAAAAAAAAAAACGGAAACTTATTGGGGAACTCGGTAATCAACAAAACAACAAGCCTCCAGTGAAAAAAAATCTGGAGTATAAAGTACAAATGCTGCTTTTTTCTTTTTTGAACTTCTGGGCTAAGTAGTAAAAAATAACCAATTTTTTTCGTATTTTTTTTCTAAATTTTTGGGAAAAAATTTCTATTTTTCCTTTTTTTTTTTTTTTTAACAAAAACACTTGCCAGCCTGGCATCTACATGGGAGTGATTATACACACTATGATGTGGATTCGTACCTACACTGAACGTTAGGCGCCATGCCTGCTTGGAACATTAGGAACTGATGCTGCGCAGAACGCCGTTGTTAGTACCAATCAGAAAGTAGGATTTGTGAATGAACCGAACAGTATTCAGAATCCAATCGGAATGTTTTCTACACTGACGTAAGGGAGCGTTCACAAATTACGTAACACCTGGAAGGTGGAGAGGGGTTGAGCAAATGCGGTGTCATCTGTTATATGATGGGGGAGGGGGAAGTATGATGAAGTGTTCGTGACATACCAAGTTTCGCAAATTATTTATTGCTAAACTGGTGTTACCAAGTGGTGTGGGGGAAAGGGGATTCTAAATTTCTAGAAAAAAGGGTTACGCAATTTGTGATTGCTCCCTAATTGTTCCTTGGGAGAATTTGTTTTTTTAATAAGCAAAATAGCATTGTTTCAGTTAACACGTGATGGATTGTTTTGTTACACTTATACTAAAATAACTTTGAAAAGGCACATGTCAACTTAGGAAGCTACGATTTGAGCCTATTCCCATTATTTTAGATGGTGTGGTTTGACCTGTAGAGATGCCAGCCGAAAGGTACATCCCCAGAACAACAAGAAAACCAAGAAGTTGTCTATTTTGCCCCACTCTGGATCTCTGATTTGGCTGGACCGAAATTTAAAATTTTTGGTCTGTTGACAGGCCTTAACTACTTAAGGATCGATTCCAAATTTGGTTTTAAAATGTTCACTTTTGACAGCGTTATGAGTGCTCAAAGTTTAAATTTTTACACTAGAGACCCTATGCGGACCCTCACTAACACTGGCTATATAAGGTAACATTTTATTTAGAAACTTATTGTAAGTCTGTATGTGATATGTAGCGGTGCTTACAGGGTCTTGAGGTGCTTACTGTCTGGTACCGACATCTGGTGAAGTTGCATTTAAGTTAGAAGTACTCATAAGGTGTCTGTTTTGACTTTCGCGGAAAAACAGCATAGCAGTGTCTACTGCACGGTTGGGAGTAGAGCGTCTAAGTCCTAACTAAGAATTTTAGTACTAACTAATCACGGTTTCGCTGCCACCATGATGGGTGTGTATTTAATTGCCTACCCGGATTTTTAGTTATTTAACTCTGCAAATTAAATCGGACTCGGAAGTCAAACTGTCGTTTAAAACAACTCTTTTGTATTTTAATAAGACATGTGCGATCAACAATTTACATTTCAACTAGTTTAGTTTCACAAAAAGCTTTGCATTTAAAAGCAGTTTCGGATTTTACAATGAAATCCGCAGGGGAACTAAATTAAAGTTCAGTTACAAAATTTCGACTAGAAAAGTCAACTTAAGTTATCACAACTCTCTGAGTTACAAAATGATCCTTACATTAAGTAAAATGGTCCTTGAAAGAAATTAGCAACACTTGGACTAAAATCACTCAACTATCACACTGAATCAAGATTAGTATTACAGTAGGCTCTCTTTATAACGAACAACCTACTGCGCCCAAAAATGATTCTTTATACAGAGAGTTCTTAATATAGAAGGTTCCTTTACAGCGAACTGTGAGTGAAGTGATGTGAAGTTCCTTATACAGAGTGTAAAAACCTGACAAATAAAATCGAAGTATACCTGCTTTCCAATTGCACTGCGAGGACAGTGTGCATAAACTGTAGGTGTGCATTGTTCGGTGAAAAAATATCAATTCTGGGTGGTGGTTCAGGTGTGCTTTTTTTCGTTTGATAAATTTATTGATTTCTTGGTGGACACAATGGTTTGTATATCAGTTCCTTTTAAGGATGGTGTTTAGCATGTGAAAAGGTCTTACAGCACTGAAAAAGAGTTCTTTATATGGAGCTGTTCCTTATATAGAGGGTCCTTATATAGAGGTCATTTTAGCATACAAACAAAAGGTAGCTAACCAAATTGTTAAAAAGTGTTCTTTGTAGGGAAAAGTTCCTTATATGGATGTTCATTATATCGACAGTCTACTGTATATGGAAATAACCATTTGAAAAATCTGCTTCAATGATAATACACGCTAGATCTCGGTGATCTTTAGATTATTTAGAAAACACTGAGTTTCCATAAATAAGAAAATAAAGCCGGTTATTAGGAAGGGGACCTTAAACCCTTAAGTTTTGGGAGTCCTAGACCAGAAATGCCGATGGCTGTTGACTACCCATATTTTTCAAATGCTAGAAGTTAAGTTTAATTTTAAGACTATAAATTTAGAAATAAGATTCCAAAAATAAATTCAAGTTTAAACTAGTTACCTATGAAAGTTGCCCGGCATGGCAACTTTCGGACCGACAAGACATTTCTGCTCCGACCATCGTAGTAACCTCTAGCGTTTGAGATCTTGAGCTATGCTGGCGATGGGACTGCAGGGCCGGTGGTATATATGGGGGAGAGAGGGCGGACGTCCGCGACGACTGCGCGTTTAGGTGGCAAGAGAGGCAGACAGCTTTGGAGGAAGGAATTCTGCGTTTGTTCTAAAACGAGCTGCACCATGTGAGGGCTTTAAATGGAACTGTAACGATCTGAATTGGCCTTAGAAAGGGAGAGACTAGGGGGTTAACACTGATTGGCTTGAGATTCTGAGCTCTTGAGTGGCTGAATCCAGGACCGTTGGAGCCATTGAGGTTTTGGGGTTCTGGAAGGGATTGATGAGTTGACGGCAACGCCACAGTTCAAACTACGATGTTATGCATCACAACTATTGAAGGAAAGGCGGGGGGGGGGGGACAAAATTCGTTGCTCAGAATTAAGTAATA
>JAHWFP010270606.1:3984-24344 GCA_023313725.1 Lithobius niger | reverse complement strand
GGGGGGGGGGGAAGGAACCAGCGTAGTCCCAGGTAGCCGAAATATAAATCCTCCTTTACCAATGAGCCAATGACACAAATTATTCTTGTCAGTTGCTCCCTGTTCAGCATAAAACTGTAATTTACTCTTTAATGGAAGTAATCTGCAATGCCATATTGATTTATGAAGCTATTAAAAAGTGCGGGCATTCTTAAATGTGAATGCCCAGGGTTTTCCCGCCTTTGGAAATAAATGAAGTGTGCATTGGGCAATTGTAGCGACCGGGCTGGATGTCACTCATAAGGGCATCAGCGCCGGAAAAAAAATAAGTAAATGTAAACTCAGAAAATAATCATATATCGAACGTGACTTTCTGTGTTGTGAATGATGGCTCAATACCTAAGGCCTACGTTGTTTCTGTTATTTAATCCTGAACTACACTCATTTATTTGCAATGATTGACGCAGGAAATACTCGGATCACATGCGTGTACTCGCTTGTAAAGCCATCCAGTAAGCTTCACTGCATGACAGGTAAAACAGGGAAGACATAGTTGCTATTTTGTTTTCCTCGTAACTATTGAAATTATGCTCCGATTTTCAATCTGTTTTCGTAGTTGGTGATGTTTAATGCTCACGTACAACTTTGTAATTCACTTTTGTGCTGTATTTTGTGCCGTTTGGAAGATAGAATTTAGATGACCTTGAATGCCGTTTTCAAGGTCATTAAAAATATCTTCATTGGCTTCGCCATATATGACTTACATTACAAATATGTCTTCAGAATTAACATAGGACCACTATAACGGCAGTTATTTGCATGTGACCAAACTTTTGCCTCACCCTATGTACAGCACATACAACATAACAAAACTTCCCAATGGGACTGGTCACTATACCTATAAGAAATATACATAACAATGTAAAATAACATCATGACAATAAAAGTATGATACCAATACAAACCACAAGAAAAGCGGTACACTCATAACCACCAAAGCCGACCACCAAACTGAGTTGTTGAGAAGCATGGTAAGCACAAACTTCAAATTAAGCTATGGGAGCATTAATTGGCTATGGGAGCATTAATTCTTGTGCATGGTAGGCGAAAATATGAGGTATCGAATTACGTCCTTTCAATTACTGAGGTCATCTCACGACAGAGAGGGACAATTCACAGGAAATTCCCCCTAGGAACTTTTACATGTCAAAATACTTGAGCACGAGCGCACTTTCGGGGTCCCTCCATTCCCACAGGGGCAAGGTTTCCATGCACAAAAATACTGAAATAAATTTCCCCGAGAGTTCCAGGTTGTCCAGAGTAGTTGAAGTGAATTTTCAGGTTATTACCATAATTGTAGGAAGGATTTTGTTTGCATACATTTTATCAGTTTTAGTGTTTATATGGCTCTCATCGTGTAAAACAGTATTAAACCCCCATTCAATGAACTTCTATACCACGCGCCATAGCTGTTTGCTGTGACGTGTATATCACGTGACTGGGCTAGTCCAATCAGACGGCCAAACAGCCGTTGTTCTCGTTCGTCATTGGCTAACTTACGGTGACGTCACGGCAAACAGCCATTGCGCATGGTTTAGGTGACAATACAGAAATAGAAGGATAACATTTTTAATGCAGAATGTTAACACAATAAATTTGTATGCACTTTAAGGCTTATTCGAAGCATTTATTATTTTGTTCTTTTTTCCCTGAGTTTTTCAGGTTTTTTTGTGAAAAATCAGAGATTTTCCTATTTTTCTAAGCTTCAAACGTAGTTTAAATTCCTCAGTTTTCTAGGTTTCCCAGGCTGGTGGGAACCGTGAGGGGTTGGTCCGAGTCTATGACTGAATCCGAGACATTTGTCATATGAGACAGTCGTTCTAACCATTGAGCCACTCTGATACGAAAAGACGTAACAACGTGCCTTTAGGTGTCATTTTATTTTAGTTGTTTCGAATTAATTTCTCTGAGTATATCCCGCTTGTAATCATGGTGGAAGGCAGAAGAGCGGGACATATTCAACATATAGGGGTATAATCATCGCTGTCGGGTGATTATACGCCGGGACCTTTTTGTTGTACGCATGCGCAACTTACCGAGCTAAGCTTAAACAGACGCCAACTGCTGGTTAATGACCACGACTTTTGACTCGTATACATGCCAGCAGGAAAACTATGATTTTCGTATTTTTACGTGACTCTTTATAATATTTTAGGTTAGTATCGTCGGTGATCTATTGGCATAAATAATTTTAATTTTTACCGCATTAGTCTTTTAGATTTTCGATCTCATGGTAATTATTAGCAAACGATTAAAAGTTAGTGCAGGGCAGTGACACAACGTTGTATTTAACTCTATGTTGGAGCCAGTAACTGGGATAACTGCAAGAGTCACTGGAGGGGGAAAAGAAGGGTATCTTACTGAAGACAATGCTGTTAAAGAGTGGATTTCTTAGGCCTATAATGCGCGATTTTTGTCGATTTGTTGGCAATTGCTGACATTTTCAAGCAAGTGGAATCTTTATTTTCCGATTAAAACCTCGCAGCATAAGGGATTGGAGAAAACAACGTTTTTTTAAGCCTATGAAATCCGCTCTCAAATCACTGCCTTGACTAGAAGTGCTGTTGCTTAACCCTTCATTTTGATCTAGTGCCCCTTGCAGCTATCTCTCTTGTAGCCAATCTGACATCACATGACGCTGCTCAATAGCAATCTTGTCTATAGGGACACACTCTCCATCAGTCTCCATCAGCATTAGAGGGTGTTCTTATAAGAATTACAATCCCCACTCTGAGAACAAAAGAAAAAGTAACTGCCCAGACCGAAACAAAGTTTAGTTATTTATCCAAGCTCGTTTTTCCACTAGTATAGGCCAGACTTTCAGTACTTCCAGAAACCAACATTGTAATCCCTCAAAACTTACTACTGTTGGATACAGTCTGGCACCTCCATTACACAGGAAACCTTGAACATACTCAGCAGAACCTTCTGAAAGTGTCTGTTAAGTCTAAGTGACGTCGCCTTTCGACTCACTTGACAGATCCATCCGGAATTAGTCGATAATAATAAGATAAGTGCTTTCGTTCCGCCAAATTAGCCCCCAAATTGTTGTTGTATCATTATAGGCCGTGGGCCAAGGGCCTGTATCGTTCACTTTATCTTATTACTGATGCATACCACGAGTTTTTTTTATTTTAAAATTTAAATCAAATATATCTTAGAAGGAAATTACAAACTCCACCATTTTTTTCGTGGTTCTGTATCCCTGGAGGCCTCCCTTTAGGGGCCGCCCTTCAAAATAATGTAACTCTGTCCCTAATTGATAGAATTTAATAATTTCCTATATGTCAAATGGAAGACAAAGAAGTAAACTTTAATTTCGCTTTGATATAATTTTTATTAGTACTGCAGTAATTCGTGAGTGAACGTAAAATTTAATGTTAAAAATCAAATTTTTCACGTTTACTCCCATTTTCAAGCCAAACTATCACACTTAGGTTAACAATGCATATGAACGTTATTAAAGTAGATTTCATAACGGTTAATTAAAAAATATTATTAAATTCCATCAGTTAGGGATGGCGTTACATTATTTTGAAGGAGGGCCCCTAAACCACGAAACAGTGGTGGACTTTGTAATTTCCTACTAAGAAATATTTAATTTACATTTAAAAATAAAAAATAAAATCATGGTATGCGTTAGTGATAAGATAAATCTTAAATCTAAGCATGTTTTTGATAGTTGGCCTATTATTGTTCCATGAAGGAGGCAATTAGTGTAACCCTGTATTTTTATCTGGGGCTTAAGTTTTATAGACTACTAGCAGTTGTACCCGGCTTCGCCCAGGGTTTTGTTTCGCTCGTGGGTGTTTCCCAATTTTCGGTCGGTGTGGCGTAAACGTTGAATGCGACAGACAATTTTGCTCTTGGACAGGCAATTTTGATTCAATTTTTCAACTCCTTTTTCCCCCAATCTCTCTTTTTTTTGCTAAAGGACAGGGCTAACAGATGCATTGCCCCCACACACGGACATTTGCTGTTCAGACTCTCCTCCCCATTCCCCATTTGTCGCTTTGGCTTGAGCGATCCGTGCCGTGTGAAAAATAACTGTTCTTCGTGCATGACGTCAATTAAGACTTGCCTCTGAGATGACCGCGCAGAGCAAATTGTTAGTCGAGGCAACAATGTACCAATTTCAACTTCTTTTCAAGGCAACGACCTACCAGTTTCAACTTCTAGCAAAAGAATTGGCACACTTATGGTGTTAGACATGTTTATTTTAAGGAACAGACATAAACTTGGCATGCCATTTTCGGCAGTCACGTTGGCCGGGCCATGCGCATATATCACCAAATGGAACCAAACGTCTATTTCTCAAAGGAACAAAGTTAAGTTATTTATCCGGGGGTAGGAGGGGGGGGGGGCTGGACGCCCCACTGCAAGCTCATGGGATGGCCCCCTTCTTAGGACAAAACAAACTACTGTGAGACAGGTGCGGAATTAAAATGCTGTAGGGCTTTTGATGGGGTGCAAGGGACTTTTGACTCATCCTGTATAACCAAGGCGTTGTTGGGTTTTGGGTAACTAATTTCCTGTTGTATTTTTACACCCCCCCTCCCATCCCCCCGTAAAAAATACCTACCTCAGGATTTGGTCCTTAACTGCTGCTGGAGAATACATGGAATCCTAGGTAAGAATGCCGTCAATCCGTCTACCCCTATCCCACAACATTAACCCATATCCAAGCTGCGGAGGTAAACTGTGGAATAATCCTATGCATAGTAAGGGGTCCAGAAACAATTCGGATTTCTTCTATTTCGACTGTGCTAGGCACCGCATGTTAAAAAAAACAGCTCCCAGTGAAGTAAAATAATATCACAGGATATCATGTCTTAGCATTGCTTCAGTTTAGGCTTGAATGTTGATCCCACAATCAAGTTTTAAAACCATTTTTTAAAATTTCATTAACATACTAAAACTGTTAAGGTCGGATTGGAAATCCCTTCACAAGATACTATGTAACATCCTCTCGTGCAAATGATCTACGAAGTGTCTATGTATCAGGGGCCCTCTAAATAAAATGCATGTTAAAACCTACCGTTAGTGTAGATAAGATCTTCTGCACCATAGGGACATATCTCACAAACTCCTGGTTCGTTTCTTTGGTAATAGTAATTGTGGACAGGAGAAGCTACTGATGCCTTTTCAATGGTGTGATATAAACCACATTTGGAGTCGCCATAATAAAACGACATACAGCGTTGATCCAGCGAGCATGTCACTGCACACGTCGAGTAAGAATCAGCATCTTTTACGTTGACAGGCTTCGAACTGGGGATCATTGCTTTTTTTTGTATCACGTATCGTTGATAAGTGACGGTAAGATCAGCTTTGGTGGTTATACTTGCCAAAAAGGAAAGTATCAAAATATGCAAGAACATAGACATTTCTAAGGCGTCGAAAGCATACATTCACTGATCGAGTCCAAAGAGCTTGTGCACGTCCAACCAAATTCTTGCTGAAGAGAAATCGTTTTTTGCTATTTCGCCATCCAAAACTTGGACAATGTCGCTAAGAAACATACGCCAAACAGAAGACCTAGTCGATAATACGTTCGCTGTCATGTTTCCGAAACAGTTTATCAATGTTCTCTGTGAATGTAATTATAATGCACAATGGAACGAATTCGCACGCCGACAGTCAAGCTAGGAGGGCGGTGTTGATACCAAAGAACACGCGAAGTGGTGTTTAAGTTAACTAATAAGCCTCTATTTTAAGCTTCTACGGTAGTGCCATATATACGATGTTACAACGGTTACTAATCTGCATATTTAGTACAAAGCACAATCGCAGCCTAATGCTGTCGAGCATGAACACCACTTTATTTCATTTCAACTTGCACTGCTGTGCCAGGCATGCCACGTAGCACCATCTGTGGACCGAACACGACCTATTAAGTGATAAGCGAAACCATTGACCATGGTTTTTTAGTATAAGGCCCGACAAAATAGATAAACGATTTGATGGCTTTATAAATTCCCTGTAAGAAGTGATGAAGAATATCCTGAAAACACTTAAAAAAAAGCGAAGGCATGTTTCTGTGTCAGGTCGATATGCTGGCAAATATCCGTACGGGTTTGAAGCATCCGTCAGAAGCGTACAGTTGCACGAATTGCAAGAATATAAATAAAAAAAAAACATTACTCCTTCCTATGTTATAGGCCGGTAAAGGTAATTATGTTGTTAGCACCGTACTATCCACCAACACAATGGGCGATATTTTAAACCATTGTAGATGGTCTAAGAAAGGAACCAGTTAAGGACGTGACTGCTGCCGTAGGAGCTTTTTGTTATACTTCAAAACGTGGTGCAAACTCATATGGAAAGAGGACTACGTGGAGTAGCAACCCACAAAAGAAATATCATGATTCTAAAAATGGGAGCCACCGTTTGGGTAGACTATCATCGAAGTCTAAACAAAACGTAAATTCACCACGTATCCTGATCAGTGATTACATGGGGGGTGGACAATATCATACCCAGCACACTGACAGCAATGCTATATATAAACGGCACTTATGAGATACTTTAATCAGAAGTGGGATATAACACGAAGTCTAGAATCATCATTATTGATGATTCACAAGTAAGGAACGTCAAACTGAATAATGTCGGAAACTGCTCATCAAAAACTTGGTGTATCCCGAGTAGGGTAGAATACGATATTAAGTCAGCTAGTCCCCCCCACTTCCTGTCACCTGATCAAAATGGGGGTAATGATGCACGTCCGGTCACCTGATGTAAAGTGGGGGCTCATTTCCAGTTTTCGTCGATCTGGAGGAGCGTGGAAAGGTGTCTTTTAAAACTCTTTTTTCGTTTTTTTTTCGTATTCGTTAAGATGGCGGTGAGTGGAAAAGTGCCTTTTACTACCTTTCATTCATTTTCGTTTTCTGGAGGAGGGGTGCTTCCTTCTATTGCGTCACTTCTGGTCATGCGATCAAAGTGGGGGCAATGACGTAACTTCCTGTCACGTGGGAGATGTCGCTTCCGGTGGGTTTCGTCGGTCTGGAGGAGGGTGGGAAAATGCCTTTTACTACCTTTTTACTCGTTTTCTTCAATCTGGAGGAGGGAGCTATCGCCTATAATGTCACTTCCAATGAGTGTGGGAATGACGTCACTTCCGACGGGCGTGGAGGATGGGTACCTTTTACTAAATTTTCGTTAATCTAGAGAGTGTGTTTTTTGTCATAAATTTGGCAGTCACCTACGCATTAGTAAACTCTGTTTATCGGATGAAAAAAAGGGAATTAAAAAAAGAAATGGACTCTTGTTCTTTTATCCTCACTGGCAAAGACTCTGACTTGACATTTAATCTAAATACTCCGATTCATTTGGCCCCTGAAAAAAGCTACGAATTGGCGCTAATTAATTTAGACACGTATAACAGCATATACAACATCGATTCAAAAAATAACGAAATTAAATACACCGCAGATGCTGGTCTAACTTGGCAGAAAGTGATAGGGACTTACGAAATTGAAGATTTGAAGAAATTTCTAAAAAACTCAATAGATCAAAATGGTCATGACAGGGAAGCTATTTCGATTCTTCCTAACGTAAACACTTTAAGAACCAAATTGATAATTAACGATTGAAAATATGGAATATCCTTTATTGGTGAAAAGAGCTTGGCTCGAGTCTTGGGGTTTCATTTAGGAACCTACTTGAGGAGTCGAGAAGTCAAAATACGTCGAAATAATAAATATGAACACAATTTTTGTGCACGTTGACATCATTGGAAATTCTTACGTAAATGGTGATATTCAAACCACTTTATATTCGTTTTATCCAAATTCACCTCCGGGTTTCAAAATCATTGAGTGTCCGCATAATTTAATCTATTTACCCGTTACTATGAACTTAATCAGAAGTATAAGAGTGTGGCTTACATCTCAGACCAACGAGCCGTCGAATCTGAATGGTGAGACCCTCACGGTACGACTTCATTTAAAATCTAAAAATTAAAAAAAAGAACAAGATGCTCGTGTTTGGAAAAAAAGGAAAAGGATTCTTTCGTAACTTTAAAAATAAAAATTTTCTTAATAATAAAAACACAAGCAGTTTAACGCCTAGAAACAAAGCTTTCATCAAATTTATAACGGCTAGAAAATGAGCGTTGTAGAAGACTGTTTAAAAATCAACGAACCTTTATTGTACGACTCGTCGATCGAATCGTACACCTATCACGAATATAATCCCATTGTCGGTACGAATCTCAACAACATAAATTAAATTCGATTACACGTGGAAAACCAAGATTTATTTCGTACATTGCCAACAGTTACCTCTTGATTAAAGGCAGGTTGCTGAAGCAGGATAACTCGGCTTATGCCGATGTTGACGCAGCGACGTTGATTAAAAAAGGATCGGCGGAAGAGCCGGCATTGTTCGATCAGTGCTAGGCATTGGA
Organism: Lithobius niger; assembly: GCA_023313725.1. Lineage (NCBI taxonomy): Eukaryota > Metazoa > Arthropoda > Chilopoda > Lithobiomorpha > Lithobiidae > Lithobius > Lithobius niger. The sequence goes on along the minus strand of JAHWFP010270606.1, from coordinate 15,895 downwards.
TAGTGCAGCGTCTGTCGCTGCTGATCTAACCGACAACTTGGGTTTCAAACAGCGGCACGCGTCCATCATCGTTGAAACAAATCCCAAAGGAAGTTTTACATTCGCCATTCCCTTGAAACACATCATTGGACTTTTCGAAAATTACGACAAGCTAATTTATGGAACTAAACTCGTACTCACTTACATGAGGTCCAGCGATATACATGCCATCTTCAAAGCTGCAGCCGCTGCCAATGGTAAAGTTGTTCTCAGTAGCATTTCTTGGCTCATCCCCCACGTTACCGAATCGTACGAGCAAAAAATTGAACTTCACAGTCTCATAGACAACGGAACTACAGTGGATTTAGGATTTAGACACTGGCATTACGATAGCTGCGAGCTCCCTCAAAATACCAACTTCACCTGGTGTGTGCTGACTACTTCAGCGGTTGAAAAACCTAGGTGGATAGTTCTAGCTTTTCAAACAGACAGACAGGACGCTTTAGGTTGAAATCCGGCCGTGTTCGACCACTGTAGTTTGCAAGACGCTCACGTGACTCTAAATTCCGAAAGATATTCGTTTCTCGATCTGAATAGTAATTTTGCCACTGGAGAGTACGTTGACTTGTACAGAATGGCGCAGCAATTTAGGCAGCTGTGTTACGACACCAACGATTTGAGTTTCGACTTGCTTCAGTTCAAGAAAGCCTATCCACTTGTTGTGTTGGATTGCTCCAAACAATCTGAGAGGCTTCAATCCCGAATCGTGGATGTACAAGTCAAACTGAAGTTTCGAGCAGCGGTGCCAGCTAACACTGTCTGTCATGCTCTGCTCATTGACGACAGGAAAATGAATCTAAAGTTGGATAGAGGCAAAGTCGAAGTTGTTTATTAATAAAAAAGATATGGCACTCAAAACTAGACCGCGAAAAAAGAAAGGTGGCATCATAAGCAAGTGGAAGGTTCCGGCTCGAAGAAAAAAAAACTAAACAGAAAACGAAGCCAAAAAAATTTGCCCCGTGGCAAAGGTCTTTACTTAAGACCACCTAAGGTTTAATCGACTTTGATAAACCTTTAGCAAATCATGATTTAAACTGATTGGCTAGAGTAATGAAAATTCCTAAATTTAGAGGTACTTTTTAGTAAAGACACACTTCCTTTAAAACTTAAGCCTACTGGTGAAAACGGAATCATAAACTTGGAAGATTTCCACGATGGAGACGGAAGTCACTGGGTAGCTTATTCTACCATATCTGGCTAATCCTGTTATTTCGATAGTTTTGGCAAGATGGGTCCTCCCCGGTCCATGGTTAACTACTTGTGGCCGGGAATTAAATACAATTACAAATGCGTGTAAAACTTTGACCAGATTTGGTGCGGTCACTTTTTTTTTATTTTTCCTAAGTGCTTTTTCTAAGGGTCATAATTACGAAGCTGTTTTAGACAGGATGAAATCTATTGAAAAGTGACGTGCAAATCAAACTGGAAATAAACGTCTTCCATATGAAAATCTTCGACCGTGTGTACCGTGATGGCCGAATCTTTTTCTATTTAGTAAGGAATGTCGAAAATGGTAGTCGTCGAATGCTCTTCCTTTGTTTTAGTAATGAGAAAGGTATTCATTCCCGCTATACATTAGCAACGACTTCTACGCTTGGATCGTTGCAGTATAAAATTGCTTTACGAATTAACCCAGTACTTGTATTTATGTAGTTCGCGATAGATCCGAAATTAACGAACCAGTCGAATTCTTTATGCAAATGGCTTTTCATGCAGAAACTGATTATCATGAAACAATTTTCGTGCACAAATTTCTTCGTAGCCGCGTCAATAGGTAAAGTCGGCTTGCTTAGATTTCTAATCGGTTTGTTTGAGGCATCGAAGTATACTTTCTGATCACCTTGTATCAAGCAATTTCTGTCGACGAATTCCTTTGTAGCGGCATCACTAGGTTCGCTTAGATTTCTTATCGGTTTGTTCTTTGCGTTGTTGAATACTTTTTACTCCTCCTGTAATAAACAATTCCTATCAACGTAGACTTTTGTCGCCGCGTCTGCAGCGTGCTGGGGGAAAGCCACATCCTTCATTTGCTTCTTCTTCGCGTAGAAATTTCCGTCAGATCCGTCTACGCACAATGTGTTTTTTTTTTTTAGATGGGGGAAGCCAATTCGTCAGAGAGAAGAGTAATGGATGGAGGCAAGTCGGTTTTAAGTTTCTGAACGTCCATTGTCAGATTACCGATCTGAGAATAATTGACGGCGTTTTCAGGTTCAATAGCGGCTCCTACTTTAATTAACTGCTTGCTTTGCATATCGTAGTTGTTTTCGGGGGGTTAAAACATATCCAAGTCCTGGCTCACCTCTCGGACCGAATCATTCTCTCTCGCCCTTTTCAACGATTGTCCAGATTTGTTGACCGATATCCTTTTTGAAACTTTCAAAACGTACCGATGATAAAAAATATTTTATGTACATAATAAAAGGAATAACCTCGAAGCTCAAAATGTCTCAACTATCCTGGCAAACGAATCTTTCCAATATCTTGCAAAATAACTTTCTGTAAGTTAAAATTGAGAATGGTACAAAGATTAAAAACGGCGTAAAGTTTTCCTTGTCTCCTTTCGTACAATTTAGGATTTAAAGGGTTTGGGGACTCCCGCTTTGGACGAAAAATCAAAATATAATGGGTGGATTTCACCTAGCGACCCAGAAACTCAAAAACTGTTCAAAAATCTTAAACTGTACATCTGAACGAAACTAGATATAGATTTTTACGATCAAAAACATGTGTCTTTGACTACGTTCAATTATCCCAATTCTATGCATTCGGCTTCTTCCTGTCACTCCTCTTGCGAAAAGGCGAACGAGGGTAACGGAGACAAACCGCTCTGTTTTAGAACTTGGGTGTACGAGAATTTTCACAAAACTAAAGGGAAACTTCATAAAAATGTTATTGACAAACCGTGGTTTAACTTGCCATCTTTCAATGCTTTAAATCTGACGGAAGTCACTGGGAAAATTACCACGGTGTACGTCACCGATGAGTCTCCCAGCAATGTCAAATTATCGTGCAACGTAGATTTTGAAGTCGCTCATTCCGATATTTCCGAGATATTTACTGAGAAGACTTTATGGGTTTGGTATTTCCATACACAAAAAAAAATATGTAAATAAAAAAACGCCATGGAAATAAAAAACGGCGACATTTTCGTACCTAAAAAAGAACCTAAAAATCATCCGTTCCTACCTTCGAATATCAGATGTCTAATTATAGGCCCCGCAAATTGTGGAAAAACTAACCTGCTGTTTAATTTCATCTGTAACGAAAGATGGCTCTACTACGATCGATTATATATCTACAGTAAAACATTATGTCAACCAAAGTACAAAGCTTTGCAATCTATATTTGCCAAAATTGAGGAAAAAATAGGACAGAATGTAGCATTTTTTCACGATTGTCATACATTCCGTGTATACAATGGCTATGGTTCAGGAGCGATGGACACTTACAAAAGTCCACCCTTGAGCCGACGGAATTTAGTTGTACTGCAACACTAAACGAGTTTCATATAATTAATTAAATTACAGGTCTACTAGACCTTGGTTATAAGTTTTAAATCAAGGGTAAGAGGTTAAAATAATTTAATTATAAAAAGATTTAATTAAACAAAAATTTTGCACGACAGTACTGCAACTGTAAGAGGCATTCAAAATAACATTTGTTGTTGTCTGATGAAAGTTGAATATTTTGCAAAAAAATGAAAACGGACCTTCAAGAAACCAGAAACACTTGATATTGCAATCCCGACTGACATAATCTTAATTGATTTTGCCAAGGCTTTTGACTTGGTGGTTCACACAAAATTATGTAGCACGTTTTATGGAGTTGGCATCTGTGGAAAACTTCTTTCCTGGATTGCTGATTTACTGTCCCATCGACAACAAGCTGTCTGTGTGAGTAAAAGATTCTCCGACCCGCTACCAGCTATTAGTGGTGTCCCGCAAGGATAAGTTCTTGGTCCTCTTCTTTTTTCCTGTATATTGCAGCCTCAAAACTGAATACACTAATTGTGAACTGCCTAAATATACAGATGTTATCACAGTCTATAAGTGAGTGGTTGACCAATCTGATCGCCACATTTTCCAATCGGAATTATCCAACATCGTGTCTTGGTCAAATACTGGGTAGCTCCCATTAATAGTAAGTGCCATGCAATGTACATAGGCAGAAACAATTTAAATCTACCATACTCTCTAAACGCCAATGTACTGAATTCTGTAGAGTCTACTAAGGTCCTTGGCTGGGGTGCGGTCTACCTGTGATTTAAAGTTGGTTACATATTATATGGCTGCAAACGCCAAAAAAAGGGCACATCTAATTAGAAGATCTTTAAAGGTCCTAAAACCTTGGTCTGGGCGTTCAAGGTGTTTCTCTGCCCGTTATTGGAGTATGCGAGTCCGACCTGGTTGCCGTACCTGCTGAAAGACATAAAAAAGATCTAATCTGTCCACCGAGCTTTCACTAAATTTTTGCCTGGGTTCTACAGCCAATCTTATTCACTTCGCTTTGAAAAGCTTAAATTTGATTCACTCGAGTTGAGGTGTCTTAAGGCTGACCTTCGCCTCACCTACTCTTGACTCCATGGAATTATTGACTTAAATTATGAAAAATTCTTTTCCTTGAGTCACTTGACTCACACTCGTGGACACACCTTTAAACTTAGCGTTGGTGCCATCCATGGAGAACCATATAGACACCTTTTCTCGAACAGGACAGTCCCTGTGTGGAATTCCCTGGCATCTGCAGTTGTATCCTCGACATCTCTGGCTAGTTTCAAGAATAATCTCTGCAAGACAGACTTGTCTGGTTTCTTAAAATGCTTCTGAGCTGACTCTGTTCCCACTGTATTATCTGCACTTTGTGGTGTTCCTATCTCATTATGTTATTTATAGTTATGTTTTAGTCTGTTTAATTAATTTTTGAAGTCGGTTTAATTGAACCATTATCTTGTTTTTCAACTTCCGGTTTGGTGTAAGTGGATTATACTGCTACCTTCCTTGATCCCCCACAGTTTTTCTGGCTGTGAAGATCTATGATTGTTATTAATATTAACATTATAAAACTAGAAACATCCCTACCAGACTCTTCCCTCTTTTTTAAAGCAGCTGGATGCGAGCTAAATTTTATTAAATTGCTAGTGGTTTGACTGCAGCATGAACTAAACACCACAGTAACAGTGTGGTATCAAAACTTTTCAGTAAAATCTTCCTGATTTAAACTTAGTTCAGAGCAGTCAGCGAATCCTGATGGGAAAATGGATCATCAATGGTCACTGGGTAATGGATGGTCAGTAGATCATGGAAGGTCTGTAGATGATCATGGTGCAGTGCATCAAGGTGAGGCATTGGGGTTATGGTAGCATGTCAGTGGAAAATGATAAATCTCGGTAACAGTGATGAATTGGGACCATGAAGGATAAGAGGATTAGGGTGGTCAAGTGGAACATGAATGGTCAGACGATAATATACAGTCGGCAATGGAGGATTATAGATTAGTTGGGTTAGTGGATCGTTCAGGATCAACGGGTCCATGGAATGGCACTGGCTAACGGTTGAACAACGGATCATGTAAGGTCAGAGGATGATGATGCACAGTGGATGTGAAGGTTTCCCCATAGCATTTAAAGATTCCATTTAATGACAAACCAGTTTACACGTTTTTGCCGGTTCATCCCTTTTGAATGCACATTAGTTTTGTCGCTGTGAGGGGCTGAGGTTGTCCACGAAACTACACTACTGTAAAAAGAATTTAACCCGACTCTTACATTTTGTAAATAGTCTTCAAATATTTGAAATTCGTGGTTTGTATTAACATTACCAGTCGTGACAAAATCTTACGCAAGGCACTGCCACAGAGGATTTGGAATACAAGACTTTTTAATTCACTTTACACAGCATTTCACGTTTTCTTGGTATCAGCGCAATGCTTCTTGCGTGACTGTCGGGATATAAAATCGATCCAGTCTACATTATAATTAGATTTCTCTGAGAACAAAGATAAACTGTTTCGAAACATGACAGTGAACGTATTATCGACTGTCCCTTTTGTTTGGAGTATGTTTCTTAGCAACATGCTGCAAGTTTCGGATGGTGAAACTTCACGAAAAGTTTTTTTTTTTTTTTTTTTGTTGAGCAAGAATTTGGTTGGACTTGCACAAGATATTCTGACTCCGTCGATGAATGTATGCTTTTGACGCCTTAATAATGTCTCTGTTTTTGCAGTTTTTGATAATGTTGTGTTTGGCAAATACAATCGCCAAAGCTGAACTTGACGTTACTTATCGACGTTATCTGATACAAGGAAAAGGAAAGATCCCCAGTTTGTCGCCCATCATTGAAAAAGATGTTGATTCTTACCTGGCATGTGCCATGAAATGCTCGCTGGATCAACGCTGTATGTCCTTTTATTACGGTAAATCTAAATGTGGGATATACTACACCCGGGCAATGACATTAATCCCTTCTGCTGACCAAAATTACTATTACCACAGGAAAGAACCAGGAGTTTGTGAGATATGTCCCTATGGTGCAGAAGATCTTATCTACACTAATGGTATGTATATTAACGTGCATTTTATTTTCAGAACCTTTGATGCATAAACACTTCATAGATGTTTTGCACAAAAAATATGTTAAATTTATTTTAAAATAATGGTGAAGCTCCATAGCATTTGTTGGCGAATTAAATGGAATCAATCATGATGACCAGGCAGCTACTGAAGCGAAACTTGAAAACTTGTTACTTCAACAGAAAAAAACCCTACTGGGGGCTTTTTACAGGTTATATCGTATGCAGGGCCCTCATTCTCCCAATATACCTGTTGGTGAATCGGATAACCATTCTGAGGGACTGTGCCGCACTTTGAAAGAAAATGTTTCCGGTGCGACTCCGGACCCTGGTGAGAGTCCACAGTCTGTATTAACTGTTGCAGGGCCAAATGTTGTAGAGGTTCGTTCGGTACTCTCTAAGACCTTGCGTGGTGACTTGCAACTACTTTCTTGCCATTTGGAGGAGCACGCCAAGTCTGATGGCGGAGTTTGTTTGCCACCGATAACACAATTGGTTGCTCCGTGCCGGGGGAACAATTTGGATCCTGCTGCATCCTGCTGCGCTACTTTGCGGAGGTGTCGGCACGATTCGGCTGTTGTATCTGGGTCGGATGCCACCGCAGGACTGGTGATAGCTGAGGAGGATGTCTCCGATCTTGTAACTGAAAGTGAGTTATTTTGTTTTCCTCTTTTATCTGAGGTTCTGAAGGATGGTGTCTGCAGTGATCCGAGGAAACTGTCTCATCGCTCAATGTTTTGTTGGGAGGTCGTTTTAATTCACCTGTGAAAACATTAATACTTGGTGATTCCCATGTTCGAGCACTTAGACTTCATAGAGGCAGGGGAAGTACACTTACCTGGACTTGGCCTGGCCTCCGGGCAGAGAATCTAGCACCTAAGTCGAAGCATGTACTGGTAAACAGTGTGGAGTATCCTATTGTATTCTTTGTGTAGGTGGAAGTAATCTACCTCTTGTTCTCCAACTTTCGTGGCAAACTCCCTGGCCGTATGCCTAAATAAGATACAGGAATCATCTGCGTGGGTATATTGCCGTGTTTGAAGCACCGACTCATCATAAGCCAGGTTAACAGTGAACTTTTTAGAGTGTGTAAGCACAAAGGTGTTCAATTTGTTGTTGTTTGGAATCTGCTCACATCCAGGAGCGGTATGTTAGCAAATGATGGATTACATTTGACCAGAGCCGGCAAGCGTATTCTCTCTGATGAATTGTCACACGCATTGGGGGATTCATCTACCAGGGAAAGTGGAGAATGTAATTGGTTTTGCGTCATTTTTAAATTGCAACAATGTGCCTGGAGGTGGACTGTGTGAGATTACGCTTGACGCCGGTCGTTATCTACCTATTGACAGTGTCTCCTCCACTCACACTACGGGGGTTTGCCGTGCAATGTCCGATCTCCGGTGTGTCTTAATCAATGCTAGAAGTTTATTTGCGAATCTTCAGGACTTCAGATTTTTGCTGGCATCGGACAGCTATGACATTGCGCTAGTGACTGAATCTTGGTTACAGATGCACACCCAGATAATCTAGTTGTCGGCGGTTACCCCTACAATGTTGTAAGGAGGGATCGTGGCTCTAGGGGTGGAGGTCTTTTTGTTGCAATTATAGCTAGTATCCCTTACAATGTGGTAAAAATTGCCAATGCTTCGGAAGCACCTTATTTAGACTTGTTAGATGTCAAAATTCGTCTATTCCTGGGTTATTTACGAGACAAATTTGACCTTGAGTCGGTTACGACGATGTGCCATGAACTCAAAACTTCCCCCAATAACAGGTACCATTTAATCGTTGTAGGTGATTTTAATATGTCATTCGTCTGCTGGAAAAAAAGTTTTCTTGTAGCCATCCGAATGGAGAACTTTTCCTTGAGTGTATTTCAAATCTAGGTTATCTCAGCTAGTTATGGACTATGGAGCCTACTCGTGAAAATAATATACTAGATCTTGTACTTGTGGACAGTGACCGCGTCTCTGGCACTTCTGTATCGTTAAAAATGACAAGAACAATTTTTCATACATATTTATGTAACAAAAACAATTTAAATGCAAAAACAGCTAAAGAGTAATGTACGGTACAGGATGTAAAGTGTATTAAAAAGTCGAGTCCTTACATTCAGTGATACAGGAAAATCCTACATAAGGTGTGGTACTAAACCAGTATAAGCTACGTTGGGGGGGGGGGGGGATTGAGGCTTAATGGCGCGTCGACAACTTGGGCTACGTTGGAATCAAACATCAGGAACCACATTTTACACTCTAGCAGTTTAAGCATTTAATACCATACATTTTCGTCTGAACTTCGTCACTTGAAAAACCACTGAAAGGAACTTCTCATCTATGTCCATGATAACTTTTGAATGCATTGTCCAGTTCATATCTAATTTTCCACATGCATTCTATGCCCTTTCTGTGGATTTAAGTTCAACAATCAATAAAATCGGGCATGGGATTTTTCAAACTCAAATGCGCGAAATTAATCAGTCAAATATTCAGGGAATTAATACGAAACAACTAAAATAAAATCTCACCTAAAAGCATGTGTTTTACGCCTTAAAAGGGAGGTTGAGTGGTTAGCACGACGGTCTCACATGCCAAAGGTCTCATACGCCAAAGGTCTCGAGGTTCAATCCTGGCGTAGGATCAACCCTGAAGGCATTCAAGAATACAAGGGTGACGGAAATGCACTCGTGCTCAAGTTGATTGTGACATATAAAAATTTCCTAGGTATTTCCTATCAAAATTCCCCTCTCTGTCCTGATACAACTTTAGCGATTGAAAAGGACATTTTGAAAGGCACCTTAGCAATTCGATACCGTATTTTTTGCCTTACCGTGCACAAGAAATTTGTGTCGGCAACGTTTCATGAAGTCCTTACAAGGCATGCGGCAGTTACCATACTGTGAACGTCTTAGAAATCTTTGTCTCGATTCTTTGGAACTTCGTCGACTGAAGTCGGATCTTGCGTTTGTGTATGACCTGCCTTTGTTCGAAATTAGTCCAGTAACCTGGACAAGGGGTCACAAATTCAAACTCATGCTTCCAAAAGCGAGACTAAAGTGTAGACAAATTTCTTTGCATCAAGACTTATCCCAGCATGGAATTCACTGACTGAAGAGACAGTTTCAGCCTCCTCCGTAAACAGTTGTAAGCGATTGTTAAATTTGTCAAACTTGATCGAGTTCTTGAAACGGCCAGAATATTGCACACCCAGCTAAGTTTTTATTGTTGGGTTGGAGTTTTTAAGTTTAGTTTTGATCAAATTTGATCAGTGCACCCTCATGGGAACCCCCCCCCCCCCCCCCTTTTTTTTTTATTAGCTTGGGTTATACTGTCCTGCCAAACTTTTACTATTATTACACAGATTAAAGACGGGAAAGCCAAAGGCTCACAAGAAATAACTAATACAGATGCAAACATATTTACTTTGCCTTTTGGACTTATATGTCAGACTGCATGAGTGGGGAATCGAACCCAGAATGGAACCAAAGGCCGAGGTCCTACCGCTGAGCCAGACTAACACGGCCAAAAGGAAACGCCCATAGGCAGCATTTAACACGTGCATATATACATATAAACAAACACTTTCCAATCGCCACTGGAGGGACGCTTATTTGCCACGCTCCAGTGGCGATTGGAAAGTGTATGTTTTTATGTATATATGCACGTGTTAAATGCTACCTATGTACGTTTCCTTTTGGCCGTGTTAGTCTGGCTCAGCGGTAGGACGTAGGCCTTTGGTTCCAAAGGTTCTGCGTTCGATTCCCTGCTCAGGCAGTCTGACATATAAGTCCAAAAGGCAACGTAAATAGGTTTGCATCTGTATTTAGGTATTACACAGATTGTTTTAATTGTAAATAGTTTTAGTTTTACTTCTTACTTCAGTTTTTAACTTTCACTACACTGTTTCATGCATTTCATTGTTTTACCTTACGACTTTCAAGTTAAATACCAGCGACCTTCCAGGGTCCTTTCCTGACCTGCGTGCAGCTGCACCAAACTTTCTATTATTATTATTTATATATTTTCATTGATTTCAGGTAACTCTTCGTTTATTGTTTGCTCCGGGAAGGTCACCTTTCAAGAAGCTGTGGATGCCTGTTTATGTGTTGGAGGAAGACTGCCTTACATCCCTGACGTAGCAACAAATAATTTTGCGGTCGAAATGATGAAAGATCAGGTTAATAAAGGTGTTTGTCCATCTGGAAGTGTTGCTTGGATTGGCATCAGAGGTACCAAAACGTCGTCATACCAGTGGTATCACATGGATGGGAAGAAGGCTACTTATTTGCCTTTCCGTAGTGGTGATCCCAATCTCAGTGGAGAGTTAGGTTTGGCAATATATGCATACACAACATATGAATGGGTAGACGAAACCATTCTCACACCCCACTCGTATATTTGTGAATTTGTAGAAAATACGATGGTATAGACCCACTATGTCCTTTCCCCACCACGTCATAAATCGAAGTGTGTTGCAATCCCTAGACAATTCTTTTTTCTTATTATTATTTTTTAAAATTATGAGTGGTGTGAAGAGCCGGGAACAACTGCATATACAAATGTTTTCTGAACTGTTATGTCACTCAATCCGCAATTTGCGTTTCACGAATTAATCATCTATCCATACGCAACTTCACATATTTCTTAGGGTCACAACATAGGCCGGTCATGCTTCATATTTTAATTAAATCTGTCCCATTTATACCACGTCATAATTCGAAGTGTGTTGTAAGTGTGTGTTGCTTTATCCATACTTAAATGCAATGCATTCCATGTTGGAAATTCTAATCCATGTCACTCATACTTGCTTGATGACACCGTTTTACCCAATGTGGAAGAGGTTCGATATCTTGGCATTTGGTTCACTCCAAACCTAAAGCCTTCTCTTCATTGCCACAAAATTACCGCAGCGGCATTTCGTCAGCTTCCTGTTGTAAATCGTCGCTTTACGTCGGGAAATCTTCGTATAAAGGTTTGGGCGTTCAAGGTCTTCGTGCGCCCTCTTTAGGAGTACGGGACCCCCGTGTGGTCCCTCATTTGCTGAAGGATATTCATTTAGTGGAATCGGTTCAGCGTCGTTTCACGAAAGGTTTTCCGGGTTTAAGAAACTTGTCTCCTGATGCACGTTTGAGTGTTGCAGGGTTGGAAACACTTGAAATGCGTAGATTAAAATTTGACCTTCTGTTTACTTTAAAAATTTTACATGGTTTTCTTTCTGTTGATTTGCCATTCTTCGATGTTCGTTCTGCGAATGTAACTGAGGTCACTCTTGATTACCCAATCAAGTAACTAGAGGTCACCCA
>JAHWFP010270600.1:2373-16046 GCA_023313725.1 Lithobius niger | reverse complement strand
AGCCATACTGACACGACCAAAGAAGTCATAAAGAAGTCGTAAAGTAGCCTTAAAGGTGCACAAAATACAGTAAAAACACAACGTAGTTTTTTCACGTTTAAGTGTTCCTTCCATTCGTTTCACTTGGAGGATGGCGTGGCAAATAAGCGTCCCTCCAGTGGCGATTGGAAAGTGTTGTTTAAATGTATATATGCACGTGTTAAATGATGCCTATATGGACGTTTCCTTTAAAAAAAATAATACGCCGTGTCAGTATGGCTCAGCGGTGGGACCTCGGCCTTTGGTTTCAGAGGTCGTGGGTTCGATTCCTCGCTCAGGGATTCTGACATACAAGTCCAAAAGGCAACGTAAATAGGTTTTCCTCTGTATTTATTTAACTCTTGTTGAGCCCTTGGCTTTCCGCCTTTAATTTTGTTTTTAATTTTGGTTTTTAAATTTGAAATTTGTGTGTTTGTGTTGGTCTTGACATGGCATAATACGTGTGCTGTATTTTTTTTCATTACACTTGATAACGGGGTACAGCAATCCCCGAAACGTTGTGTTTTTATTGTATTTTGTGCACTTTTAAGGCTTTTTTTTATGACTTGATATCTTTAGGGCTTTTAATTTCTAAGTTGTTACTCATTAGTCGTTTGATTACTTGTTCAGTATCGTTAGCCGGGTAACGACGTGTCACGGGGAGGGGGCGGGGGCGTGAGGGGCAATAACCTAATATAAGTTTTTTTCCTGACACACACGATTTTAAATGCGCACACTATCCACTATAACATTCATCCTCGATTTCCTAAACTTTAGAGACTGACTTCAAATTAAATTGTGGGTCAACGATACATTAAATGGTGTTACTCCTGACTTTTATTTATTTATGAATTAATTTATTTATTTTGGGCAAGAAGCCCCACAAATGCAACCGTAACACAATTTTTAACTTTCCGTCAAGTTAATTGCGCCCTTGGTCACATGGTGGCTGAACGCTAGTAGGCTGCGTCTACAATTTCGTGTTTTTATTGTAATTTCACTCATCTTTTGTAACCAAGGACGCTATGAACTTGCCCGAAAATTAAAAATTGTGTATGAAATTTTTCCAAAAAAAAAAATGTTACGACGTGACACCATCCGATTCACGCACTGATTTACCATTGGTTCGAGTAGCACTATTACATTTGTTACCTGTTTTGAGTTAACTCTTATTTTGCTTAACGTAGGTCGCGAATGTGTTAACAGTGAAAATAGACAGAACAATGTAATAGTACAGTAAGCCACCTTAATACACTTACGTTAAATTTGAGTGACGTGATTTGAATCCGCACTGAAAAACCAGTCCATCATAAAACCTAAAATATAAAGCCAGCGGGTTTATAAGAAACACTTGCAGAATGCTACATTTTGTTAAGCTCTTCACCTTCATCAAGCATAAATGTATTTTTCAGCTCATAAAGCACGTTAACACATTTGCTACTGGAGTGTCTGTACATCGCATGTTTTATTTTATTGGTTTAATAAAAGCTGAAACTATTTTATTCTTGGTACGTAACGGAGGAAAGCTCCTCTGAAAGTCGGAAATTGGTTGTGTTTCTTGTGCACCCGTTGGCTTTGTGTAACTCAAAATCCGAGTTACGTTAAAGTGGCTTATTATGCTTTTTGTAGCATATGATTTTCATTGTTTGATTATTTACGACTTAGTTTTAAATTATTTACATCGATTTGGGTCGATTTACTTTTCTGTAATATAATTTTGCGGTATGATTAAGTATATAAAGTCCCGTAGAAATGAAGAGATATTAGTAACCTCATCTTAACATGTTAAAACGAAAATTTTTAAGTTTACTATCTCCACGCTTATTAAAACAAATTTGGTATGTGGTCCTACAGACTGGGTAAAAACACATAAATAAATTTATTAAAATTTGTCGGGTCATATCGTAAATCTGGACCACAAGTGGTATTCCAAATCTAAACCAAGCGCAATGGCTGTTTGCTGTGACGTCACCATGAGTCAGCCAATGACGAACGAGAACAACGGCTGTTTGGCCGTCTGATTGGACTAGCCCAGTCACGTGATTTGCACGTCACAGCAAACAGCCATGGCGTGTGGTATAGTCTTTGTCTCCTTTGGGTTCTTACATTTTTATACAACGCTCTTTGAAGCTCAAAGTATTTGATCTATGTAAATGATTGCGCAGACTGTGCTTTTTTCTAAAAATGATCGAAATTGTTTAAGAATAGTTTAGAAGTTGCTGGGCTCTAAATTACCAGTTTTTATTGTTTTACCTCGGTTTAAACATCGTTATTAGGCATTAACGGACGGTTGTGACGACACGCTAACACATCCCAACGCTAAAATTGTAGTCGTTATAGTATACGGTTAATCTGAAAACTTACACACGTCACGGTGGGCTAATTTTTGATAACCCACACTTTTTTGATAATCTAACACTTTTTTCTGGGTCTATGCAACCCTTGCTCCACCAACTGTGACATAATTAAAATGACCAACTTTGCAAAACCACCGTACACAACACAAATTCAACCACCACACCCAATTGAACCAGCATAAACAGGCACATTTGCAACCTGCGAAATTTTTCGTACTAACACGAAAAAAAACCTCACGTACTATGCTAGGCTCCCCCCCCCCCCCACCCATGGAGGAATGGTTCAACCCGGCAACCATTCATTCCGACGGTACGAAAACTAGGCTATTGACACTTTGTAAACACACCTAAATTCACCTAAAAACCTACGAGACTCAAGCGAATAGCGCATTTTATACTCCGTATCTTATTTACACTAATAAAGTAGAAAAAAAAATACGGTTTTACCTTAAACACAAAAGTCGGTGACTGGGACTGGGTAACGGGACATCCTCCCGTACATGAGATTTTCGTAGAAAGGAAGTTTAACCCGGAAGTTTCAGTTCAGGAATTTACATATCAGTCGTATGTAAACGTTCTTAAATTCATTATGATTCACAAATAAAATGTTCAAATAAATTTTTTTTATATCTCAAATAAGTCGATATGTTAGCTTGACGTCACACCTTTCCATTAAAACACATATCCGTGAGCTATAGACGTTTTAACGGCGATATTTGCTCGTTTGATCGAAACGGCTAGTCCAATATCTCGGGGGTGAAGGGAAATCCACTCGCGCTATCGTGCTCGTGGGATTTCCCTCCACCCCTTCGATATGGATTAGCCGTTTCTCGCAGACGAGCAAATATCGCCGTTAAACCGCCTATATACTTTGTTCCACATTATGCTTTCAGAAAACTGACTGTATGACGCTACGTTTTCTTCTACTAGAGTGCAAAAAATCCGTAAACATCCCATTCGTAAACTCTAACAGTAACTTTGTAGAGTCTACAAGTGTGATTTCCACATGTTTTTGCACTCTTAGTGCAAGGAAACGAGTCGTCATCCAGTCAGTTTTCTGAAAACATAATGTGGAGCAAACTATAGCTCACGGATATCTATTACATAGTTCAAATGAGCTAACGCCCGCTACAAGGCGTCCGCTGAATTTTAAATATATTGCAAAACACTCTCAGTCACTGACGTTGTTTTATTTACAATTAATTGAACGTTACACACCGTTCATCCTGTCGAAGGTGAAGAACGTAAACTTTTCACAAATCTTACTACAAAGTCGAAACCGAACGAGAATTCCATCCTCGGATTTACTGGCAACACTAAAGAAAGAAATATGCAAAGATGATAATTACATCAATTAGAAGGTAGACACTTGATCGAACCGTTTTAGATATAACGAATTGTTAAAGGAGAGCCGAATTAAAGGGGAGCTACACTTACACTGAAATACAAAGTAGGCTGCAATAGGTCTACTACATCCTAGGCCTATTGCACCCTACTATGCATTTCATCTCCACTCTAATTACAGAATAGAGGGCAATTGAGGCTGAATGGTGCGTCGACAGCTAGGTCATAGCGCCAACCTCAGTCACAATGCAGTGGTCCGGATTGCCACGCCACCACCACACTTTTCAAGTGCAGAAGTCCGCTCAAAGGCTTCATACGAAAACAAATAAACACTAAAAAGAATAACGATAATGGCAGGCAGACATACAAGCTGAATTTAAATCATTTTTTTAAAATTAAGAACCTGTGTCTTTCTGGACGAAACAGCAAAGGCAGTAGGGATCCCAACGAAACGGCCGCTTCACTGCGATGCATAGGTTCTTAACTTTAAAATTTTAAATTGAGCTTGTGTGTCTACCTTTAACAGGAACCTTTTTAGTGTTTATTTTGTTTTCGTACAAAGCCTTTGCACTGACTTTTTCATTTGAAAACTGTGGTGTATCGCTTAGGGATACATTTTACATATTTATAGTTACGCGTAGGGCACGTAAGCAGCCCCTTTTTCTGTAACGTGCTGTCTTGCCACCCAGTGTAAAAAAAGGACAAGACACAGGACGTCATTACCGCAATTACACCAACCACATCATTTTGCCGTAGTGCAATACTATCTTTAGTTTAGGATTAGCTACTAATTTACTACCAAAACTGGGTGCATTTGTCCCGAAAACGTACTGAATTTTAGTAGTTAATGTGTACTAGGCCATACAGGGTTTTTATATATCAAATTACTACCAGTGCTTGTTACTGCCTATAGAGCAGCGTCAAGTGACGTCATATTGGCTACGAGACACCATTTGGAGGTAATAGCTACAAGGTGCACTAGATTAAAATGTTACGGAAAAAACGGCACTTCTAGTCAAGACAGTGCTTTGAGAGCGGTTTTCTTAGGCTTAAAAGAACGTTGTTTTCTCTAACAACAAAAATCGCGCGTTATAGGCTTAAGAAATCCAGTCTAATAGGATTGGTTTCAATAAGACTTTCTTCCTTTCTCCCTCCAGTGCTCCTTGTAGCTAACCCAGTTACTGGCTCCACCCTAGAGTTATACACAATAATACTACGTCGTGTCACTGCCCTATACTTCCAGATGTGGGTTCGATGTATGGTTCATTCATATAGCTTACTCTCTATCATACGAAAATTTGCTTGTGCGCTCGTAATATATGCGCTTTTACCATGAACCGAATTAATGGAGCAAGCATTCAGTATTTTTCAGCACAACCTAAACCAACAGCCATTCAGGGCTAACCAACCAGCACTTTTCAGGGCTGCACATTTAACGAAAGAGCTCTAAAACCTGTTGACCAATAAAAATAATACCAATAATATTTTTTTTTTTAATTCATGTTTCTTTTCCTCCGGTACGTTTTGAATCGATTTTCGATTTTGCCATGTTTTATCATTTTTGGTCTGAGCGGCTTTATTTTGCTGGAAAAGAATGTTTCCGTCTCCTAGAAATAGCTTCCTTCAACGGAAACATTCAATTAAGAATTGGATCATCGTTTCTAACCCTCCAACGTAAACTGTTTACTCTGGAAAATTACAGACGACAATCCAATTCTTCATCGAATGTGTCCGTCGAAAGAAGCTATTTATCCAGCCTATATGTAGAATTGTAACCTGTCAAGCACATGTCCATTTGACTACATTGATGTGATGTGACATGTCTGCATCCTGTAATCGGACTATGCTCGTGGGGTGGGATATCCTTTTCTAATGTTTTTACCTGTTTGTAGGACTGATAAATATGCATTATTTTGATTACAACCCCCATTTGAGGAATATCAAAACCAGATATAACAATGGTTAAACAATGCTTTACCGATTGTTGCATATATTAACCGTTTTTTTTTTCGTATAATACACGCAAAAACCGGTTAACATGTTCAACAATTGCCAAAGCATGGTTTAACCATTGTTGGCTTCAAAGGGTGGTATAACTCATAGTTTTGTTAGCATTATGCTCGCCTTTGTTTCACGAATTGGCGCTCGTGCATGTGTCTTGTCAGACGATCTTCCCCTTCAGCAACATGCTGCAAACGAAGGGGAGCTCGTGTTTTTCTGTTGTAGGATGAATGGGCGTTATGATGGATAACAACTAAAAATCTCGGAACATTATAAAACAATCCCTGCGGGTGCTGGTGCGTCCTTGGGACATTGTTTTATAATACCCTCGGTTTTCGGTCATTATCCTATAAATAATTCTCGTCTCGTTGAGGACAACTAACAACAATGTGTTCTTCACTGGAACATTTAAAACAACGTCTTCGGCTATTTGATCTCTTATCAAACTACGGTTACCATTGTTACCATTTCCTTTCGAATTTTCCCCATAGGAACCCCCATTGTTATCTTGGTTCGAACTGGACTGGTTAACACTTCGACGGCTCGTTTGTTGTTTGGCTACACTGTTTTGGTTTTGGTTCTGGATGGAATTATCATTACCACCACTCCCATTTCTCTCGGTATAGTGTTTGTTCTGTCTCCTGCTACTTGTGTTTGCTTAACACTATTTGTGTGCTGTGTTCGTGAGCGTCAAATGATTTTGCACTTGTTTAAAACGCTAATCAAATCGATTACCTCGATGGGCAAAATCATCAACGTGCATTCACAACTGAACTCGGACTTCCCTCATCTATAAAGAAATGTCTTGCTTCGTCTGGAAGTTTTTGAAGAAAATGGCCTGGACACACAAGTTCTAGCAGTTGTCATACACCGTGACAGTTTTCAGCTTCGCGCCACTCTACTGCATACATTATATACTTATACACACAATGTGGATTGTAGGTATAAGCATAAAATGTATGCAGTAGAGTGAGCAAAGTTGAAACTATCAAGGTGTATGACAATTATAGAGCAGTGACATTTGCGCCATATTGGCACCAGTATGGGTTTTGGAGGGCATAACTATAAGGTGCACTACATAAAAATCGAGGAAAAAACAACGGAAGAGCGGATTTCTTAGGCTTAAAATAACGTTGTTTTCTTCAACAACAAAAATCGCGCGTTTTAGGTCTAAAAAATCACTCTTCACAGCATCGGCTTCAGTATGACGCCCTTCTGCTTCTCTCTGCAGTGCCCCTTGCAGCTAACCCATTAATGCTCCACCATAGAGTTATATACAATAATACTACGTCGTGTCTCTGTTCTATAGTCGAACTTGTGTGGATTGTAGGTATAAGCATAAAATGTATGCAGTAGAGAGGGCAAAGTTGAAAACTGTTAGCGATTTGATTAGCGTTTTAAACTTCCACCTAAGAGTTTAAGCAACGCTTCTTTCACTTTATCAAAACACTGAAATTCATTATCTGATAATCTTGCCACAGTATCGCTAGAAGATCCTATCAATAAAGTTAACAACCTAGCAGAATGTGTATCAGTATCAAATTTAATATTTTCGCAAATTGTCACAAAATTTGACAGAAACAAACCTATGTCTTCCCTATTATTTGGGTTGAATGTTTGGCTAAAACCCTTCATTACAAGAATTCCGATAATTGAATGAGTCACATTGCTTAATTGGCTAGCATTTATCGAATTTATATTTACATTAGTACCAAATTCCAAGTCAGTTATTGTGCAATTCAAGATTATTAGCTAATTCTTTGTCACGCTTAGCTGATTTACGCAGTCTGATCTTATCATTTTGAATATGTTTCGATAGACTTTACTACTTGAAACACGTCTTGGGCAGAAGTTTAATTTTAAAGCAAATTACAAAGTACCATTCAATAATATTGAGGATCAAAATGAATGTTGAATTATTCACAAAGTGCCTACAAAACACCTTTCCATCTTTTAACGCCACCCAAACATTTTCACAGAATGTTAAGACTGATGCATTACACTAAAAAACAGTCCAAAGTAAAGGCTCGTTCCACCGAGGCTGATCAAATAAAACCACGGCCTACCTTACTGATCAAGCTGACCAAGCTGTCGACGCGCCATTAAGCCTCATCTCCCCCCCCCCTCCCTTACTGATCAGTCGTTGATCATTCTCCTATCGAACCTCTACTTGCATTCATGAAATACGCATAGATTGTTACACAGTTCGAAATGACCGGATTCCTGGGCACTTGACTGGATTGAAATTGCTGGATCGCTGTTGTTTTAGCCTTGGTTACAACAACAAGTCCTTGTATCTCCGTCACAGCAATTACGCATATCGTTTCTTGCGCGTGTGTTTTACCATTGTTGCTTCCCCTGATAGTGGGGTTGCCTTGGCATCTTGCTGGCTTTGCTTCTGCGTCAGCCGACATGCCGGCTTTAATGTTTCCACAACCGACATCCCGGTCTTAACCTTTCTGATGACCAAATTTATTTTCTTCGCCGTGCCATGTCGTGTTCTTTGACCGCGTCTATTCACTCGAACTAGCCACAACAGCCCTTGGAGAATTCTTGGAGACATTTCTTCTGACTTCGGCCACTTTTTGAAAGAGGTTTTTTCCCCCCTTTTTTTGTGTGTGCATTTTGTTGCCGATGTGGTGTTGCGCAGGTGAAAATTCTATCACACCGCAGCGCCAGTTTGGTGTTCGGCTCGTGAGAGCCTTTCCTGATGGTGCTGACACATAAGTTTTACGTTACCAGCGTCAAGTAAAACTCTCGCACAATTTCCACGCTACCAACACCCACGTGAAGGAATCAATACGCGGACTTCTTGGATAGTTGAACCAATTTATTACATAGGCCACGGAAATAACTTTAAATACAGTTATAGTCTTACAAATCTGTCCAATATTTAGGAAACACGTCTATAAACGCTACAGACAAGTTTGGCTAAACAAATCAGTTGAACACAGAGGTCAAATTCCTAGGATATTGGTATACTGCGAATACACTGCAGGAATGCGCCATACTAAATCACTTAGCCTAACAAGGGGGGGGGGGGGGCCCCGAAACTATTGTTTCCACTGAAACGCGAATATAGAGTATCCGATAACACTTTTTTAATGGTTCACGCTCATTGGATAACCAGATCTCACGAGATCTCGTGCAGAAACTGTCAACAACTCACTCTGTTGACCGTAACGCACCATTCATCCCATAACGGTTCGGAATATAAAGTTACAAGTCTTACAAGCCTGTATGTATAGTCGAATCCGAACGAGGGTTTCATCCTCGGCTTATCACAGCACACTAAAGTAAACAAACAAGCAAAGATGATAATTACACCAATTTGAAAGCAGATGCTTGATCGAGCCGTTCCAGATTAAACAAAAAATTACTAAACATTACCGGAAATATTTTTCCTCTTTTTCTAAAGAATTTGAGAATTGTTTTGCTTTTAATGTTGTAATTGTCCCAGTCACACAAAAAAAAAAAAAAAAAAAAAACTTTCGGTACAGTACCATTTAATGCCCACATGCAAAATTTCAACACGCTAGGTTGAATAGTTACTTTGTAATCCTATTCCAAAGAATTCTAACACATTCGCATGCTATTAGTATGTAAATATGTTAGAATTGTTTGTCAACCTAGCTTGCTGAAATTTTGCATGTGAGTATTAAATAGTACTGTGCCGAAGGTTTTTTTTTTTTGTGTGTGTGTGACTGGGACAAACACAACTTAAAAATAAAAAAAATCATTAGAAAAAGAGGAAAAGAATTTCTGGTAACGAGGAAAGCTCCAATTAAAAGGGAACTACACTGGTAACCTGAATACAGAGTACGATGCAATAATACCTACGTATGTCACACTGTTCACCGTTCTACTGATGGCGCTAATGACCTAGCTGTCGACACGCCATTCACCGTCAATCCCCTCCTACTGATGACATGACGATTTACGTTTTTTTTACGATATGTTTGACCAAGTAAAAAGCACTAATCACTAGCTTACCTACCATGTACACAATGTAAATGGCAAGAATATTGGATTGCAGCATGTAAGGTTTCACGTGGACTAAACAGTACTTTTGTAAAGTAAACAATCACCAAGTCAGTAAGAAGACTTAAAACCCAATAAGGTTCCCAAAGAAACACTTTTTTCCCGAAGTTTTGGGTCAGACTATTACCTGTCATCTAGCAAAAACAGGTTTAGCACAAGGCTAACGTCGATACATAAAATACATTTCCGGTGAAACCCACCACAACACCATGTACATTACGAGTAAAAGTTCGTATTTAAAAGCTTAAGTTTTGTTTTAAAGACCTAAGTCGGGTTAAAAACCTACAATAGGCGACCTGATCTACGGAGTGCAGAAAGGAAACCGAGGTAGTAGTAACATTGCTGGGTCTGAAACCTTACAGGAAAGTTTATTCATTCTCCATTCTTGTTTTGACTTCGGATCAGTTAAACCTTACCTTAATCATCAAACGATTTCGTTTTCTTGTTTTCTGGTACTCTAGCGTGACCAAGACACATGATTATGTCGAGATTTGTAATTCGTAGCAGTATACTGAAATTAAAAAGTCAACCATTGTTAGACTCGAACCAGCCTCAGAGACTCGTGGTGTATATGCTCCTGGCATGAATAATACATTAATGGTTTTGGTTTTGTTTAGGGTGGAGGGGGGTCTGAGGTGTAATGGCACGTCGACAACCAGGCCATCAGCGCCAAACTCAGTCACAGTGCAGTGGCCCGGGTAGCCACTGTCTCACACATTGTATTTGGGGAGGCTAACCAAACGCCAAATCTAAATCTTAGCGTATATCTGTACCGTCTGCAAAAACCGAAAAACCCCGGGTAGGGAGACAGAATCATCACCCAATTGACACACATTGTCTCGCAGAAGGTGAGAACGGTGACGAACTCGCCACCAATCGTGACTATCGACAAGAACGTGACGGACCGTGACTGGCCAGAGACACCAATGACATTCAGGACGGATACCCCCCCCCCCCCTCTTCCCATAAAAGGAAGCAATGAGTAAGATTGGTTTGTTTAGGTTTTAAGGGCAAAATCTGTCTTGAAACGTGCTATTACACCTGTCTTGCATACCCTACCAGCAGTTTCGCAATCGGTGGCGCTGCTTTCCCGTATCATCAGGGAAAAGGCGACCCAACTAATCCATTTAGGCTTACTGTAAATTAGTTAAACGTTTCCATAGTAACGGGTTGTACGTTTTTAATAGCAATTATACTTTTATCGTGGCAATGGTTTCCATTCATGATCTTCCCCATACCAAGGGCAATGTCCGAGCAGCCACTGCACATTATGTAATACCAGCGTTGAATCGGGTTACCTGGTCATTCGGGTCAAATAACAAACTTATTTTTAGTTAAGGAAAGGGTCGAAAGGTATAATAGTAGAATTTAAACACAGTAGTGATGCCAACGTAATAATTTTACAGAAATTGACTACATGATTTGGTAGAAAATACAAACCTGCGAACTTCTAAGCATGAGTGGAGAAATGTAAGGTTACAATTTCACAGTTTTATCCTTCTACTATGTAGAAGACAGTGCTTCATCAACTTCACGGTGTTGAAATATTAGCATTCATTGTTTTATGGCTTGTATACGTACGCGTTGTGCGCCTGGCTAGTTTTTAACTTCATTGCTAACTACACGGGTCACTAGCCTATTGGATACGAAAGATTGTTTGTATACAAACAGTTAAGTTTGAGGACAAACAAAGGATATACAAAGTGCTACAGTGATGGATCCACGACTTCGTAAAGGGGTAAAGGGATCGTACCTCGCCGAAGTGGTTCGTAGCACCCTCAGATACGCAACAAACCACTTGTTCTCAAGGGTTAAAAAAAAAAAAACACAGAATAAAATCCTGTACCAAGCAGAATGTTTTCTGCCATCATTTGAATAGCTATACCGCATTGGAACTTCATCTCTGGTGCTACTTTCTCAATCTGTGTCTTTCTGTTGGTCCGTCTGTGTATCCACAACAACTATCCACTTCATTTTTTTTATTTTAAAAGACACCATGCCCAGTAAACGATCTAGTTCGACCTACAACGATATTAGTGGGGTAGACAAAATGGCCGCCAACGAGTGGCCGGTTTCATTTCTTCGAGGTCTGTTCGGGAATTGGCTAAGTAAATCGCGTCGGTGAATTTTTGTACAGCGAGTCCCGTCATGTACTGCTAAATAGAAGCAACTGACAAAAAGCTGAGTAATTCACTAACGTATTCCCAGTAATCACAGGAAAATAGCTTGCACGATACAGATAAATAACTTTCCGTGTAGCATTTTGTAGCAAATCTATTAAATTTCTTGGCTGCTCATTGGTCGTTTACCCAGAACATGGTTCAAGGATGCGTGGCACCATTCTTTTGTACTAAAGGTGTCGCCCTCGGCTGACAGAAAGCGGCAACAGAACAAATCAGTCGCATCAGTGGCGCTTTCGGCGGCCATATTGTCCAACCCAGTCACATATGCCATTTTTCATCCTAGATCCGGCCGGTACTTCAGTAGAGCGTTTTATCTACACAAGAAGCAACATAGCCATATTTGTTGCGTACGTACCTCCCATCTGAAAACAGTCATTTTGCTAGCTGCAAGCGACACTGGAGGTAAAAAGTAAATTTTGACTTTAGTCAATAAGAACGGTTTTCTTAGAACTAAAAATGCGCATTTTTTTTTTTTTTGGCATTTGCTGGCATCCGCTGTAATGGAACCTTTCTATTTCTATTTACAACCTTAATGTATACTATAGTTCGTTCCACATTATCTTTGCAGGAAACTGACTGTATGACGCCACGTTCCCTTGCACTGCGAGTGCTAAAACATGTGCATATCACACTTGTATAGACTCTACACAGTTAATGTTAGAGTCTACGACTGGGTTATTTACACGTGCTTTGCACTCGTACTTGAAGGAAACATGGTGTTACACAGTCAGTTTCCTGTAAACATAATGTGGAACAAACTATAGCCATATCGTTTGCTTCGCTCACTCCATTGGCGTCGATCCATGCTTCATCCAATTTCTTTGATTCCAAGAGCATCACAAATTCGATGTAGTGATTTTTTCGACGCAAACTAATTGCAATATTATTGCTCGCAGTTCGTCCATCACATCCATCACATCACATGACGTCATAGTTTTATCAGGAAAGGTTTCTTGAGGCATAAAAAACGTTGGATGAACAAACTATGGCGTCATGAACAAACCTCATGAGAGTAAAAAAAAAAAAAAAACTTTAACGTTACTTTTGTACTGTTTTTAGCGAATTTGAGGGTCATAAAATTAAGTTACAGTGACAAAAATAGGCCAGACGGTTGAGCAATTTAATTATCTTTCATTTAGTCCTACTCGCATTTTTGTCGATGCCTTGGTTCCAGAGAAGTAGAGGTACGCGCACACAAACACACGCACATCATACGTTTTTAATGATTTCAGATGTTTCTGCAGCGCAAAGGATTGGCCGAAACAACGTTACGTTGCTTTTATTATTCAGCACGTATTTTGTCGTTTCGTGTAGTATGCATACGTAAGTAGAGCCAACCATACCGGCCGAGCAACAACGGCTAAACATACGATCCTTTACGCTGTGAAACATGTATGCCTATTAAAGGTGCCTATTCACCTATAGGTCCGTTTACGATAATTAAGTTCTATAGACCACTTGATTTTAACAAGCGAAGGAATGCACAAAGAAATTTCTTGTTACACAACAAACAAGCCGCGTGCCTCCTTCATTGTTGAGTGTAAAGTTGGTGTGTCCACGTGCACCAGCGAGCCACGGTCATGGTCAACGATATCATTGTCAGTAGATGGCGCCCACCTAGCGGTTCAAAATTTGCGTTTCAAAACGGTCGGTAGCTGGAAAAATAGCGCCCGGTGATGGTGTTAGGCTTAACATTACCGCTTACTCCACGTGCACCAGGAGTAAGCGG
>JAHWFP010270599.1:49216-77390 GCA_023313725.1 Lithobius niger | reverse complement strand
GTTTTTCTTTCTTTCTGTAATGTCTACTTGTATTGTTTTTTCTTCACGTATATAAAGTTAATTTTCAATTAGCCATCCATTTACCATATTAAAATCCTTTTGTAAATTTCTAATCATCTCTTCGTAATTTGAATTAATAGAGATCATTACAGTGTCATCTGCAAACATATATATTAGCATTCTTTTGGCACAATCGTGTATCATTTACATATATTAAAAACAGTAATGGCCCTAATACAGATCCTTGTGGTACCCCATATTTAATTTTTCTCTAATCACTGTATTCCTTTGCAATTTTTACTGTTGCTTTTCTATGTATTAGATAACTTTTGATTAAGTTTAGAAATTTTTCCCCTCAATCCTCTTGCTTCACATTTTTGTAATAGTATCTTTTGGTCAAAAGTATCAAAAGCTTTTTGAAGGTCGATGAAGATTATGCCTACATATTTTTTTCCATTTAATGCTTTAGTTACTATTTCATTTATTTGTTCTAACAAGTCTGTGGTGCCTTTGTTTTTTGTGTAACCATACTGTATGTTATTGAGAAGCTTAAATTTATCTAAAAATTCTCTTATTTTATTTGAAAAGTATTTTTCCATTATTTTGTCTATTATTGATAATAATGAAATTGGTCTGTAGTTGTTTTTATTAGTCTTTTCTCCCTTCTTGTATATTGGTCTTAGTACTTGTATTTTTAATTGTTCTGGCCATACTTCTTTATCAATCATAATGTTGATTAATTTACTTATGAATCTTGATGTGTTTTCCTTTGATTGTTTAAAGTTAGCAGTATTAAAACCGTCTATACCTGTTGCATTAGTATTTTTTAAGTCATTTATGAGTTCTGCAATTTCTGCAGGAGTAGCATACTTTACATAGAATGTTTTTTCACTTATTTTTATTTTCTTTTGTTTATTTTTTCTATAAATAGTTTTATAGAAATGACCATTTTTATAGTTATTATTTCTTTGTTCAAATGATTTTTTAAGTGTTGGTACTTGATTCGAGAAATTTTCGTTAAAATCATTTCTTAATTTTTGGATTTTTGGAATTTTTGCATTTCTTAATATTATAATAATAATAATAATAGCACTAATAATAATAATTTATTGCAAATAATAGTAAATGCCCTGAGTAGGGTAATAGTATTGCCGGCTATTCCCAGCCAGCCAAGTAAAAATACAAAATCACCGGCTGCGAGGCCAGAGTCAATAAAAGTACAACAAAAAACAACAAAAATATAAAAGTAGTAATAATAATAATAATAATTTTAAGTATAAGCCCATCGTAGATACTCGTTCAGATGCTAGAAAGTGTTGGGTACGTAACCACCTCTTTAGGGAGACCATTCTAGACCTTAACTACATGACTGGAGAAAAAATTTTTCGACAATCGCACTTGAATGGTAAAACAACCAATTTTAAAGGATGTCTTCTCGTTCTCACATCATTGTCTAAGGGTAAAAAATCTGCTGGACTACATTGCAAATCCCGTGAAGCAGAGCATAAAGTCAAAGCTAAGTCGCATCTAAGCCTGAGCAACTCAAGCGAGTCAGCGTTTATAATTTTTAAACGCTCGCAATAAAGCTAATGCTCTAAGCCAGGCAAATATTTGGTAAAGCATCGCTGCACCGACTCGACGTGATCAACAGCCTTAATCAAATGTGGTGACCAAACCTGGCATGCATGTTCGAGAATTGGTCTTACAAACACGCAGAATGCCCAAAAAAGCACTTTACGTCTTCCTAGAGATAAATGCCCGTCTGATCATAGCAGTTCTTTGTCTTGCAACCTTGACAATATGATCGGAGTGGGTAGAGCTTTTTAAGTAGTTCGATAACCTGACTCGCAGACCCTTCGTGACTCTCGGATGTTCTAGGGGATCACCATACAATACATATTCGAAAGGTCTATACTTCGAACCAATTAGAAAAATTTTATGCAAAGAAGTGGCGACAGTTAACTGCCTCTCAGTAGACCATGCTTCCAAGGAGCCTTAGGCTGTCACAAGTTCGTCGTGGTCAGACGGTCCAGCAATTACACGATATAATTATAGATCATCAACAAATTTCGGCATTTTAACATTCGAAAAATTTCGTTTTCAAATCATTGATGCATAACAAAATAGCAGTGGTCCCAGTATAGAACCCTGAGGCACCACACTAGTCACCTTTGTATCTCGAGATAATGCAGTGCCGATACAAACTTGCTGTAATCTGTCACATACATAAGAAATTTGAGATCCATTGAGGGACCTTACCTCCTATTCCGTACACAGTCAACTTTAAACACAACTTAAGATGTGAAATTGAATCGAATGCCTTTGCAAAATCAATCACGATGGTGTCAATAGGTGCACCAGTCTCCAAGCCCAGGGTCCAATCATCCAAGCATTGTAACAGCTGGAGGGTGGTGGACCGGCCAGCAGTAAAACCAAACTGGTCATTATGCAGTAAATTGTGTTCATTTAGATAATTTGTAAGTTGATTACAAATTATGCACTCTACAATTTTACAAGGTACACATGTTAGAGCGCTTGATCTGTAATTTAAAGGGTCTGCTGTATTATCCCTTTTATATATAGGTGTGATACGAACCTTTTTCCAACAAACTGGAAGTTTGCCAGAACTAATAATTGATGCCTCAAGAATTCTGAAGAGAGGAAAACACAATTCGTGTGCAAAGTTTTTTTAAAACATTGCTGAAAAGCCATCCGGGTCAAGTGCACGGCTGGTTTTAAGGGAGCAAGATTCTCAATAATGGTTTGAAAAGAGAAAGTAACGGTGTCAAATTTGTAATCTGTCTGAAATGGAAACGGTAGCAAAACATTATTATCGGTTGTAAAGTTTTTAAAGAAGATTTCGTTTAGGAAGGCAGCTTTATCTAAATTGTTTGTAAGCATCCCCTCATCAGAATGAAGTGGTGGCAGGCTTCGTGACACACCAGTTGTTTGTTTAATCAGTTTAAACAAACCAGAACAAACTCTCAGATATAACTTTTAATTCAGAATGAATCGCATGATTTCTCACTGCATGTGCTGTCTCTCTGCTACAGTTGTGGTATAAAATCCTTGAAGCATAATTTTTTGAGAGTTTGTACTTTCGCCAAAATCTCCTTTTTTCTAAATTAACTTTCTAATGGAGGACGGATATTTGGTTCTACCACCCGAGACTAGTTTGCGTTTGGAGCATTGCTTAAAGGCACATAAATCCCTCCATCCTGGCCGCTTTACTCATACGTCAACTGCGCTAAAATACAATTCACACGACCGCAGCGCGCATTGCACTGTGAAACAAGCATGATGTCACATCCGACGCTATATCATACTTATTTCGGAGCCGTGCCATGTGACACGTCGTACGAATGCTAAAAGGTAAACAAACACTGGCGCAGATAACTGTACGTTATGATCATCAATGTCTTCTGCCTGTTGCTGCGGTAAAATACCCAAACGTTAGTTTTATTTGAACAAAGTTGACCAAATAAAAGATTCTGGGGTCTTTATTCAGCGTTGATGTCGAAATTTACGTCCTATCGTTGCCAACTATGTTACGTATACTAATTTACTGGCGATTTCAAGTAGGCATGCTTAGGGACCGGTCATTATGTATCGCTTTTTTTGGGGGAGGGCGAGGGGGAAGACATTTCCCCCTTTCTTCGAGCAGTTATGTTACGCCCCTGAGACCGATCGTGCAGCCTAATTTGTGACTGCATGTTTTAGTATTATGCGGGCATCATACGCGGTGTTACTGTACAGAAACAGCTTAAATAAAAGGCATAAAATTGGGTCTGTTTTAAGTGCACCATCAAAAAAAAAGCTTCTCCCGACCGACCCTAGTTGTAATTTAATTGGTACTGCAGCTAAACGTTTTTTTCCATAGGCCTTATGCTCCGACGACAATTTACATCTGAAACTCAATCCGCAATTTAATTTCTTCTCCGCCTTTGGTTTTGTCCATCACTGTGTCAGGATTCTGAGCCCACCCCTTCTTTCCTTGTTTCTTGCGGTAAACATAGGATAAACCTAATTGTAGATTAATTCTCGTTTTGTTCTTTCCTTTACCGATTCGGTAGCAAATCTACTTGGCGGAATAGATAAATGCGTTCATCACTTGTTATTTCTCCTGATAAGCTCAGAACAAGGTTAACTGGGATTGAAGCTGCGTGACTCGATTAATGCAGTTACTATCTCACTTGGCTTTCACAGAAACGGCAAGCCACGTGAAGTGGACGAAAAATCACTACGTCACAGACTAGGCGTGTAAACATCGCGTGACATCACCACAGAAATGAGCCCCAGAAGCTTTCTGGCGGGAGTGAGATACTCCTCGGACCGAGTGGTAAAAAAGAAGCTTACTAGCATACACACGCCACATCTGGCATCGTGATCGTATCCTTAGACCGATCAAATAAAAGGCAAATGAATTCATATAAAACTATTTCCGGTAATGTATCGAGGAAAACTGTTAAAATATACCGGAAGGAGTTATGTGCCTTTAATGGCATCTGATAAGAGTTTATAAAATATTCCACAGGTCCGTCATTTTGCTACCAAAATGCGTCATTTTGCTACCTAAATATGTCCTTTTGCTACATCCAAGTTGGCATTTGCGATATGAGGGGACATCCACTTCTCTCCACCTCTACCCCGTGACCTCACCTCCGGTGGGCGTGGCTATGATGTCACTTTCGGTGTGCGTTGCTATGACGTAACTTCCGGTGGGCAGGGCTTCCGGTTTTCGTCGATCTGGAGGATGGTGGAAAAGTTCTTTTAGCTACCTTTTTTTCGTTTTCGTCAATCTGGAGGAGGGTGGGAAAGTGCTTTTTGCCACCATGACTGTACTGCCGGTGGGTGGTGCTTTGACGTCACTTCCGGTAGGCGGGGATTCCGGTTGGCATCGGTCTGGAAGATGGTGGGAAAGTGCCTTTGCTACCTTTCTACGTTTTCGTCAATCTGGTAGAGGGTGGAAAAGTGCTTTTTGCTACCTCCTATGACGTCACTTCCGGTGGGCGTGGCATCATAGCTAAGATGGCGGAACCCATGTGAACCGGAAGTGATGTCATTCAAGATGGCAGTTCCCATGAAAACTGGAAGTGCGGCCTTAGCCAAGGTGGTGGCAATGGGTCATCCCCCACTTTTTAGATTTCGTCGATCTGGAGGAGGGTGAGAAAGTGCTATTTGTTACCTGTTTTCATCCCGGAAGTGCAGCCAGAGGTAGTGCGAGTGCTCTGTGAGCTTTCAAATTGCGATAACTCTAAATGCTTCAAAGCGTGAAAATGGCGAATTGCCAACGTTTTGAGGGTTCCCAATACTGGAGGGGTCGTGCGAGGGCTATTTGAGCTTTCACATTGTGATAAAATGATTCAAAGCATGAAAATAATGAATTAGAAAAATTAGTGGGAGATCCTGCTAATGCTTTTTGAGCTTTCGTTTTGTGAGAACTCTCGAATGCACCGAAGCATGAAAATGGCGAATTATCAACATTACAAAGATCTCAAAATCGGATGCTTTTCAAAGAGTGTGATAAAGGAAGTTATGATAATGTTGCTTTTTTCCACACCAACCAGGAGGTAAAGCATATGGAGCGTATTTTTAAAGTGGTTTCCCTAGTAGGGCTAATCCACGTGGCTTGGAGATTATCTGGTCTGACTATCTGGTCTCACGAGCAGGACTTTTCCCCAATCTAATTTTTCTTTCATCCTCCGTTTCATTTTCTAGAATTTTCCTTTTACTAACGGCTTTTTCTCTAGTCTAGCTGCTCTTTGCTCCTTCGTTTCTTCAGCTTGAGTTTTTCTTTTACTAGCAGCTTTTTTCTCTAATCTAGCCGATCTTTGCTCCTTCGTTTCTTGAGCTTGAGCTTTTATGTTATTAGTGGCTTTTTACTCTAGTCTAGCCTCTCTTTGCTCCTTCGTTTCTCGAGTTTGAGCTTCTCTTTTACTAGCTGCTTTTTTATTTAACCTATCTTCCCTCTGTGCTTCTGTTTCCAACATGCAGGATTTACTCGTACTAGCGGCATCTTTCTTTCACCTAGCTACTCTCCACGCATCCGTTTCTAGTGCTTAAGCTTTTTCCTTACTGACGGCGTCTTTCTTTCTAGTCACCTACTTACACGCCTCAAAATCCTCTAACTTCCTCCGGAAGTTCTCCAGTATGGCAAACCTGCAGACGGCGTTCTCGTTCTCCTCGGCTATTTTTGCTTCAATCACTTTTTGTGCTTCTTGCTTTTCCAACTGGAGGGACAATTTTTCCTCTCCCTCCTCGTCGCTCATCACGTCCACGTCCGATTTGAAATCGTCTGCGTATTTGTCCCCAGCACCGGTAGCATAGTGATCAACGGGTAGCATATCTTTGCTGTTGTCCAGGAAGTACCTCTTGTCGTCGTAAGGCGAGAATAGGGATTCGGATATTCTGACTGCACTTAGTTCATGGCGAACGCTGGAAATCTTGGTCCAGCTTCCCTTCTAAGGAGGTGCCTCAGAGTTATTTTTCACGAACGAGCTTTGGATGCCCTTGTCCTTCTTGATATTCAGAGTACATTTTTTACCTGAGTCTGATGGAATCCAGGATGGGAACACCGCCCATTTCGTCTTTCATTTTCCCCAACACTTGTAAGTTCATGCTGGAGAAGAGGGGATGATTCGATGGGTAGTTGCCAGTGTCGAAATGGTCTTTGTAGCAGAAGCTGTCCGTGTCGGTGAAAAGGAGTTTGGCGTGGTCTTCGTACTTTGGCCGAATGTAGTCATAGTGGAATTCGAACATGCAGACTTTGGAGAGTTCCAGTATGGTAAATCCGGAGTAGGTCGGAAGATTGCACAGCGCGTTACGAACTCGTCGGTTGAGTTGCACTTGGTTTTCCTTAAGGATTTTGAAGGATTCAGCGTGAGGCTGGGAGGTGTATTTCAACGCCGTTTTCTTGTTGGTACACAGCTTCACGTCGAGGTGACTTGTTTTATTCTCTATGGTTTTTCCGAATACCGAATTATTCAGCGGTCACTTTTTGCCTTTTTGCAATGTAGAACTCAATGTAGGATTTCATCCACGGTCTTTGGTTAAAGGCTAACACTCTTTGGATACATCGAAGTACTAGTCCGTACCGGTGATTGAATTTCAAGTTACTGTAGTGAATGGTGTACCTCTTCTGTGCAGACGGTTCGGGACGAGTTTGGTGTTGGGGGAGAACTTGGTGTTGTGGTTTAAATCTTCCGCCAGAATCAGAGAATAGGGGGAAATCAGCTCTTTTAAATGTCGATTTCCTCTGGAGCTAGCGGATGATCGTTGTAGACATAGTGCAACTTCTTGGTTACTCGAGGTGTAATTTTAGTATATACACCACGTCGGCATCGTTCGGTACAGTGTCTACGTACAAAACTCTAATCTCCTCCCTGGTTAGGAAGAGGAACTTGTCGTAGGGGAGATGACCGCACATGGCCAAACCGTAAGTTTGTTCTTTTCCCATTCCATTATGTATAGGGAGAGTTTGCTAGGGACGTAAATAGGAAGGTCCTTATTGGCTTTTGAATACCTCTTTACGACGAACGAAACTATACCTCTGGTGCCAGAAGATATAAGATTGTGCTTCCCGGTGTGCGTGAATAGCTCAAATTCAGGCTCCGGCATCCTAAGGAGAGCTGCCCACCTGAATACTGGAGCGGAGATTTAATAGCATGGGTCCAGGTTGTTGTTTTCGAGGCATAATTTTCGAAATCTTTAAAGACGTCGGAGAGCAGGAAAACGTCGATCAGTTACAGAATCTTGGGGTAGGTTCGGAATACCTTCGATTTCATTTGCAGCCAGAAGTTAAGCACCCGTACGCACTCATCTCCTGCCAATATCCTGTCTTTCAACCAGAAGTAGAACGAGTGTCTTGACGGCAGATCTTCTTCGACGAAAATGGACATGTCGCTTGTACAGGTAAACGCCCTTCTGCATTAACAGGTTCAGCACCTTTTCCCGGGTGGTTTCCCCCATAAACCATGCAGAAGTTGACGCTATCTATAAAATGAAGATTTATCTTGCTGTTGTGTTCCCTAATCATTATGGTCTGAAACCTCTCGTCCTTGCCAGCAATAATAACTACTTTTCCCGGAAACTTGTGGACTGTGGGTACTAGAAGGTGCATGACGGAGCACGACGGGAATGGTTTTTCTTTCTCGAGCGATAAGGTTACAATTTGAATAAGCAGCAGATCTGTATCTCCCACTGATGTGGCAATGATCCCTCAACTTATTGTCAACGAGCCGTACTTTAGATTCCCCGTTTATTTGTTTTCTGGTAACACTTTTTGAAGGCTTTCCCACAATAATGACAAACGAGGGCATTCTTGGAAGGGTTTTTTTTTTTCGGATGTGGGGAGGTGGAGGGATTTTGAATTTTTCAGCAGGTTCGCGTATTAGCCAGCTTCTTCTTCCATACATTTATAAAATACATCGACCGCATCTTTCCCAAGTGGTACTTATGACGTATAATCTTCCTGTCGTTGTTCCACCAGGACGTAGCCGAAACTGCAAGGAAGGTGTTAATGGATTTCGGTGGTTGAACTCGACAAAGCATCGGGTTGAGCAGTCTGGATGGGGTGAAGGTGGCATTCAAAATCGGCGTATATGATGTGAGGGAAGGGATTTTGACGGCTAAAGTTCTTGAATGCAAGAGAGTTTTCTCTTAGTTCCTTGAATCTAAGAGCTTGAACAGGGTTAATTTCCATGCATTCTTTCCTATGAGCCGGGAGTATCCATTCTCCTCCAAAACCGGTGAAACAGTTCCTACAATAGAATTTGGCATGGGTGTCCGAACCTCGATAACGTAGAAAAGCAGATACATCGGTAATGGCTCAGTAATGGGTGTTTAGGGTTTCCGAATCATAGTCTTCATCATCGTACAGGTAGAGTAGGTCATTTAGTAGTCCGTCCAAGTTTTTAGAAACGCGAAGCGAGTATAACTCCTCTTCGTGGCTATAACCAATGATATTGATCGAAAGATCGTTCCCCTATTAAAAGTTGTCGATTTCGGCAATGTTAGTAGGGCAGGACAGCGTGGAAGTATCGAGCATATCCTCAAACTCCCGGTAATCTTCCGGGTTGACGTTGTCCAACTGCAAATCCACAGCCAGTATGGAATACAGAAACCATTTCTGATCGTCTGAATTTTGAACATTTACTATAACTTTATTCTTGCCAGCGAGCGCTTTTGGAAGAGGGATGTATGAAGATGCATGCAGTGGCTTATACCTCGACGCTCTGATTAATAGGATATGGGTTTGAGATATAACCCAGCCACTGCCCCGCGCAGCAAAGGCCCCGTACAGCAGAGTGGGAATGTCATTGGGGTTTTATATTTCTGAATATGTTTACCAGAATCCCGCGTGAATGAATGCACCGTCCCTAGCAAACTCTATACCCAAGCTGATATGGGCTTTGCAGTTTACAAGCTGGCGTAAACAAACTTCTAGCACCGCTTGCAGTGCCATGCGTATAGAGAAGAGAAATTAAAGTAGATCGCCGAATATGCATTCCCCCACTAGGGAAATCTCGTATTGCTGGTGGCCCAATCCTTCATCTTGAGATGGGGGTGACTGACTCTTTAAAAAGTCAGGCAGTTTGTCGTGGAAGAAAGTGCATTCTTCCGCATCAAATGGTAATGGAACTGTAAATGTTCCCACAGCTCAGCTTGTGATGAGCAAATGCTAGCACAGCACACGCACATGAAAGTTTTCTTATCGATTGTGAAAATATAAAATGTTTCTCTCTTTTTATTATTAAGAAAGAAAAAAAATTGGAGGCAAGAAAGCAATAATTCGAGGAAGTGGAATTAAATAATTTTTTTATAAGTTTATTGCACTGATAAACGTTTACAAGGAAAAAAGGGAAGGTCATATTCATTTTAGATTGCTAATGTTGTCTGTCCAACTGTTGTACTTGGGGCCATACTCCTTCCATTTAACAAAGTAAAGCATTTTCCCATTTTTTCCTTTTTCTTACGTAATACTTGTTCTACTAAAAACAAATTGAGAACTAGAGATTTTTTGAAGTTCCAGTTCATAAAAATCTCCGAGAACAGGTTCACACGCCTCGTCTTTTAAAAGTTAAGTAACCGGCTGGTTTTTTTGTATTTTATGAATCGTGAAAACTTCGTTAATAAAATTTCGCAAATACCCCTTATCAAAAATTTTCTTAACTTTAGAAATCCTGACTTTATTTCCTACGGCGAATTTGATTTTGTTCAACAATCGTTTAGCACTAGTTTGTCTCAACAACAGTTCTTGACGTTTGGTTACCTCCCTCGGCTTAAGTTTTATGGTGGAATAGATCATGTTATTGTAAATAGAAACAAACTCGTCGACAATGTGCGTCCACTCGTAAGTCATCTGCATATTGAATGTTTTCCTCATTCGAGTTTTTAGCGTTCTGTTGAAACATTCTACCACTCTCGCGCTCTTCTCACAGTACGTAGAGTACATGTTAATGTTACAACGCCTAAGTAGAGTTTTAAGTCTTTATTGTAGAACTCGTTGCCTAAATCGACTTGTAAATTTTTAGGGGGTGTTACTCCTTTGAGTATTTTCTTGAATGCTTTGGCAACGTCTATACCGGATTTAGATTTAAGGGGAATGAACTAAGCGAACTTGGACATGACGTTAATGCAGGTTAGTTGGTAGGTAAACCCTTCATTTAGATTAGTGTAAGGTATCGTTTCAACCAAGTCAGCCTGCCATAGATTGTTTAGGCTCAGTACAATCACTTTCTGTCACTGAAATTTTTGGGGGGTTGGTATGTGAAGTTCTTTTACGAGTTGATACATTTGTTTTATTTCCCATTCCAAACTTTAGTTTTGTTTTCATGATTTTCTTATTGATCGAAGCGGCTATTTTTTCTCTCTACGCCAGAAAAGGATCGTCTCTCACTCTTTGAGCTTTGGCAGTTAAGACTTCATTAGCGACATGCCGATTTTTTAAGTCCGAGCTCTCGGAGTAAGCGATATCATGTTCTTTGCATGTTTCGTCTAGTTAATTAATTCCAGGTTCTCCTCGAGCCAATCTTTTTTCCAGTTTAGTTCCCGGATCGGAGTATTTTGCAGTCCGGCAAATGCGTTTCGAGCGGTAACTTATCTATTATTTTGTTTACGATTCCTTTCCCAGACTTGATGAAGGAAGCTCTTTTTGTCCCGCATGCCTCACAAAATACAACTTGCATCTGTCTGTTATTTTTTGCGGTGTTAACAATGGACGGTTCGGGGCCATTGGAAGTGCGACGTTTACATTTGATGTCATCTTGATATTTTTTCTATGGTTCTTAATTTTATATACGATTTTTTTTAACCTAAACCTAAATTTTAATAAGCTTCCCTTTTTCCCGAGCAGTTATGATTTGTATTTCCTGCATTTCTGATAAAGTTTCGACCATCTTATTTATATGTCCAAAGCAGATTTATACAAAAGCCTGAGTCTCTTCATCAAGTCGTTAGGATCGTAGTAATATTTGCATTCGACTCTGTTTGAGTAACTCGCTTTTTTAACATGCCCGTCCCTTTTATCTTAGATTTCATGTCTTCCCAAATTAGAGCAATAATAGACTTGTACTTGGTGCTATGATTAGATTTCGGTTTACGAGTAGCTGGGTCGTTGTTGTGATAAATAGCGTTAGTATTTTTCAACATGGCCGCGTAAGCTCCTTTAACTTCCGGCACAAGGAAAATTTCTTCCTAACCTTTGAAATCGAGCAAGTTCTAAAGCCAACTTTTCCCCATGTATTGCTCCCCCTCGACCACTACGTCATTTTCAAAAATTTTACCACTTTACTACCAAAGGTCAGTTCGCCTTTTTTAGTATCATATTGTAGTCTGAATCATGTGTCAGTCTCTTTCGGATTTCCGAAAAACTTTATCAAGAATTATTTAGCAGTTTCTCCAGTTTCCTAGCCAGGTAACAAACTATCGAGGGACCTTAGACTGACTATGTTAGGGAATTCTGGTAGGGTAGAAAGGCATCTAGCTTGCACCGTGAAATATGAATAGGTGAGTTTAGGACCGGTGCTCGTAGCTGCGTATTTGGTTTTGGTCTTGGGAGGAATTCTTATTGTAGGAGCTTGAACAGGAGTTGAAAGTAGGGGGAAAACACGATTTGGTGCAGTGAGAGCTTCAAGATGGCTGCTCCCATGTAAAATATGGATGCTGCCATTTTCCAAGATTGCCGCCCCCATGAGAACCGGAAGTGCCACCATTTTGAATGACATCACTTACTGGCCACTATTTTGGGGCGTTCCATATTGAATTACGTTTGTTGTGGTGCTTGTTTTTTCCTCCGCCTCCTCATTGGTCACCACGTCCACGTCTTCGTTGAAATCATCTTTGATTTCAAACTCAACCCAAGCACCAGAATCGATGTGACCAGTGGCCAGAGTATTAATGGTGTCTTCGAGAATGTACCGTTTATCATGGCTGAAGAGGGATTTCGAAACACGAGTCATGGACAACCCATTTCTGGTGCTGGATATTTTTTACCAAGTCCCCTTCTGCACAGATGTCGTCTGATCCAGCTTGAACTTGTAATCGTCGAAGATGATATGTTTTTTTCGTGAATGCTCCCTGAATTCCTTTAGCCTTCTTGATGGTTCCCTTCTTCAGCGCTCTAATAGAGTACATTTTCGACCTCAAGCCGATGAACTCTAGAATGGACTTGCATCCCATCTCATCCTTCATTTTACCCAGGTCTTGCTTGTTCACATTGGAGAAAAGCCTGTGGTCTTGAGGAAAATTACTGGTATCGAAATATTGATGATCCCGACGCATGTCCTCGTAGATATCAGGCGTTTCAATTTGATAACAGAGGCTATCAGTATCAGTGAAGAGAAGTTTGGCACGGTCTGTATACTTAGGTTGGATGTACTCGTAATGGAATTTATACATCACGAGCTTGCTCAGTTCCAGAATAGCAAATCCAGAACAGGTAGGAAGATCGCACATCACCCGTCGTTGGTGGAGGTTTACCTGCACAAGGTCATCATGCAGAATGTTGAAGGAATCAGCATGGGGTAGGGAGGTGTATTTGATGGCCCGCTTGACGATGGTGCATAGCTCTACGGTAAGACGCTTCTGTTTTGTTCTCCATGGTCTTACCAAAGACCAAATTGTTCAAGAGCTTAAAAAAGTTATTCTCGAATGTGGTGGTTGCATTCTGTCTATTCCCAGTGTTGAAAATAATATAAGGCTTCATCTGTAGTCTCAGATTAAATTCAAGTATTCTCCTAATGCGACGAAGCACTAATCCTTGTTGACGGTAAAATTTCAGGAAGTGGTAGTGTACAATATATTTGTTCTTGTGTAGATGGTTTGGGACTATCTTAGTGGTTGGTTTAATTTTGTGGCTCAAATCTCCTGCCAATCGTTTGGAATAGGGAGACACATGCTCCTCCCTAATCTCGAACTTCTCAGGAGCAAGTGGATAATCGTTGTGGGCCTCGTGTAGTTCAGTGTGATACTCGAGATTCTCTTCGAGACTGTACCCAACATCTGAATTGCCTGACACACCAACCACGTCGAAGGCTTTGATCTCTTCTTTTGTCAGGTATTGATACTCATCGTAGGGAAGAGGTACGCTCATTGCAAAACAATACAGGTTATTCATGTCCTAGTCAACGATGAACTGGGATGGTTGGCTAGCATCAAAATCGGGCAGGTACTTGTTGTTAGCTCCGGTGAACGTCTTCCTTATGAAGGATACTCCACCACAAATAACAGAAGTGATGAGGTTGTTTCCCTGCGTATGTAAACAATTCCAACTTTGGCTAGTCTTCTTGAGGAACGCTGACCAGCTAAACACTGGAGCGGATACATAGTAGCAGGGCAGGGATCTAGTTCGAAATCGAGGCAAACTTTTCTGAAAGCTTCAAAAACATCTGCCAACAGGAAACCGTCCGTCATCTGGTAAATCTTGGGGTATAACCCAAACCTCTTCTCCTTCATCTTAAGCCATAGATTTAGCGCACGAGCATAATCATAAACTATTGTCTCTTCCTCTTTTAGTTGCCAATAAAAGGCTGATCTCGGTGGTAGATCTTTCTCGCTGAAAACGGTCATGCTTTATTCAAAGTTTTAGGGTATACACCCTTCTGAGTTAGGAGATTCAAAATTGACATTACAAAACCAGGTAAATTCTCGCCCTGAGTCTAGGGCAGACTCAAGGATTGGGAACCTGCCACCGCCATTCTTATGATTCCTGACGAGAGTGTCCAGGGATGTTGCCATGAACCCAAAGCTGTCAATGAAGCGTAGATCACCCACTTCGCTTTCTCCTGTTTAAAAGAGATTGTCAAGGAATTTAAATCGCACCTCATTCCGCCCGACCACTTCCACCTTCCCTGGGAATGTATGCACGGCATGCACTAAGAGATTCATGTCATACCCCTCCAATCCTTGAATTATAACGCAGAATTGTTTGTTGTTCCCTCGCACTCAAGTTCCACTTTGAGTGGGCTGGTCCTCTGTATTTCCCTGTGATGTGGCAGTGGTCTCTAACCTTGCGATCTCCTTTCTTTGCCGGGTTAGGAATGAAGACGTGTCCGCAGTATTGACATGTGTTTGCACGATCAAAGCTATATTGTTCATCGGGAGATAAATCTAGTGGTTTCGTATTTTTCAGCAATGCGCAGTAATCTTCCACTTCATTAAGCATGCATTTGAAAAATTCTTCACCGTGTCTTCCCCGAGGTAGTATTGTTGGTTCAAGTTCTCCCTTTCTGGTCCCACCATGACGTAGCCAAAGCTGCAGGGCACGTGTTGCGTGATTTTAGATGTAAAGCTCATGGAGGGATTGGGGAGGGCTCATGGGATTATTTAGGCATTCAAAGTCAGAGTAGATGACTCTAGTGAAGAGGTTTTTCGGTTGTGGTATTGAAACTCTAGAAAGTACTCCCCAGGCTTCTTGAAATCGAGAGCTTGAGCGGGATTTGTCTTGATGCACTCTTCGCAGTGTTTGAAGAGCATCCACTCCTTCCCAACCCGGCAAAACAGTTTCTACAGTAGAATCCAGCATTTGAGCCAGATCCGCAGTAACGGAAGAGAGTCTTGAAGTCAGAAATGGCGCAGTAGTGAGTGTTGAGTGGTGTATCATCCGTGCTTGCATCTGATTCTTTATCATCAGCCCTCGTCAACAAGAGAAGATCGATAGGTTGTCTGGAAAAGTTTTAGGAGACATTATTCGTGTGTAAACCATTATTGCCTGTAAGCGCAATTACGTTAATGGAGAGATCATTAGTTTTTTTCAAAAACGTCAATTTTACCGAGCTTCACCGGGTTGGTTAACATGGACGTATCGAGCATGTCTTCCAATTCCTCATAATCCTCTGGGTTGATGCTGGTTAATTCCAGTCCCGCGGCCAGAACTGAGTACAGAAAGCATTTTTTATCTTTAAAATTTCGAATGTTGATTAATGCTCCCTTCTTGGCACTCAGCTCCTTCGGAAGTGGGATATA
The DNA here is from genome assembly GCA_023313725.1 of Lithobius niger. Classification (NCBI taxonomy): domain Eukaryota; kingdom Metazoa; phylum Arthropoda; class Chilopoda; order Lithobiomorpha; family Lithobiidae; genus Lithobius; species Lithobius niger. The sequence goes on along the minus strand of JAHWFP010270599.1, from coordinate 61,928 downwards.
GGAAGAAGCTCATAGGGGATTGTACCTTGCCACTCTGATGAGGAGGTTGTCTACAGATGATATAACCCACCCGCTCCGTCGATGAGCAAAGGCATCAATGGACCTCTGAATTTTGTCCAAAGCTTCGTCAAGGAGATCAGGAACGTTATTCGGGTTATAAATTTGTCCATAGTGAAACCAGAAACCGAACAGATCTACCGAAGTGTCTCGGACGAACTGCACTCCTAAACTGATCTGTGCCTTGCAGGTTACGAACTGGTCAAAGCAAACGACTAGCATGGTGAGACGTGCTGAAACCAAAAATTCAAGCAGGTTGGTGATTTCCTCGTCCGCAATCAGTGGCAACTCATACTGCCGATGGTTCAGGGCTTCCCTGCAGGAGATATAGGGAAAGGTTTCACACCTGACCACACCACGGAGCTGGTCGCTGAAGCATCCATATTCTTCACATTGAGTTAGGTGCCTAGAACGAATGTGGTCACGTAACTGATGCTGAGATGGGAACACCTCAGCACAGTATATGCAGGTGAATGAGGTTTTGGTAGAAGTTTTTGTATCTAGAAGATCGAAAACGAAGTTTTAAGTGTTTTATATCGCAAAGACCAAATTAGAAGCAAACTCTTTATGTATAGAAAAAAATGTTATTTATTAATAAAAAAAACATACACTCTTTACGACATTACCACATCATCCCAACTTGTCTAAATTATCCACCAAACTGTTAAATATATCATCGTAACCCCACCACTTGACCAAATAACTAGTCTTTTTCCTCACTTATTTTCGTTCTGATAACTTTCTCGACCAGAAACAGGTTCGGAACTCGTGTTTTTTGCAACTCTTACTCGTAAAAGCCTCCCTGTATGCTTTCCCCACCGTAATCGGTCAGGGTGTACGTGAACATGTAAGTCTTTTTTACTTTATCTATAACGTAAATTTCGTTGGTCCAGTTTTGAAGATGGCTCTGTCGAATACCCAACTTTAAATTTACTAGGTTTTATTAACCGTTCAGGAACGTGTGGTGTTGTAAGCTTTCCCACACCGGCAACAACGTTTTTAGGTCTCGCCTTAATCGTTCTATGCACGGAACCGTTGTAATTGTCTAGCATAGAAGGAAGTAAGTCTACCCACTCGTAACTGCCTCTATGGGTGAATTCGCGCCACTCAAAGTCTTCAGCGTAAGGTTGAAATGTTCCACCATGCTCGCCTTGGTCTCCGAGTAGGTGTGGTAGTGATTGATGCCCAGTCTTTTCATCAGAGGGGTTAATGTCGAGTTGAAAAATTCCGTCCCTTCCTCGGATTGTAAGAGACGAGGCTTAGTCTAAACCAGCATCTTCTTAAAGGCAGCGTTAAAGTCGTACGGGGACTTGGATTTGATCGGTTCCGCTCGGGCGAAATTGCTGTACGCGTCTATCTGGGTGAGTAGGAACTTGCAGCCCTTGTTGACACAAGGGATGGGCTCATCTCGACTAGATCTATCTGTCAGAGGTCATCTACGAACGACGCTTTGGACTTACGTCTAGGATAATGTCTACGAGCCGGTTTGTAGAGTTCTTTGGCTAGAGTTTTCATTTATTACGTTTTTTACCATTTACTTATTTATTTATTTAATTTTAATGATTCATCCCAACTTGACTTTAGCATTCATGGCAGCTGCCACGGCAGCGGCAGCCGCTCTCTCGCTCCACCCTGCTCTGGTAAGGGAGAAGACGATTTTCTTGGCCGAGGAAGCCAACTCCTCGTCCGACCGGTGCCTGTCTTCCAAATCATCGCTAGTGGCGTAAGCTATGTCATGTTTTTTTACAAGCTTCGTCGAGAGCATTGACCCCAACGTATCTTCTCGCCAGTCTCTCGCTCATTTTCGTACCAGGGCTGCAAAACTTGTAGCCTTGGATGTGTAGTTCTATCGGCAGTTTATTTATCATCATGTTTAAGAGACCCGAACCCTCTTTTTTAGCCGTTGTACGAGACGGCCTACTAGTAGCGCGCAGCTTCTGAAACTGAGCCTTATTCGTATCACAGATTTTGCATTTTCCCTTCAGGAGTTAGCGTTTGTTTGATGTCTTCGTGGTAATGAGGTTTACGGTACCGGTAACTCGCTTACACTTCAAGCTATACATTTTAGATTGTAGTTTTATTAAAATAAAAATATTTATATATATACAGCAAATCAGTATGAAAATCATTACTATGACTCCGCGGACGAGGCCAACTTCGAGAAAAACAAGAAGGGAAACACGCTTAAATTCCCCGAACAACTTCGATGCATCATCTGCGGACGGCCAGCTGCGGCAAGACTAATCTAACTTTTAATCTCATCTGCAACGATAGTTGGCTCGAGTACGACAGGTTATACGTGAGTTCGAAGACCCTGTTTCAGGGCAAGTATGAATGGCTGAGGTGGGCCTTTGAAGAGACTTGCCCCGAAGTAGCCGCGTTCTGCTCGAGCTTGGAAGAGATACCATTACCCGAACAACTGTTGGTAGACGGCAACAAGAAAACCGTGTTTTTATTCGACGACTGCTAGATAGAAAAGCAGGACAAGATCGAGCGGTACTTCATCTACGAACGACACGACAACATGGACTTGTTTTAATACAGGCGTGATGAGAAGACTATCTACCTCCATGTGCCCACTCACCCCCGGCACGCTCAAGCAAATCGAAGCAATGACTCCAACCGCTCGAATGAGATACTTGGAGGAAGAAACCTATTTACTCAACACCGTGCAACTAGGACTGCTAGCTACCGAGTACTTGAGCATGTTCGCCACTAGGGAGACCCTCACCGACCCCACCTTTGGTATAAGGTACGACCCGGAAACTAAATGGTACAAGATCGGTTCCTCGTACGTAGATTTCGAAGGGGACGACGTGGTAGTGGGAGGGAAAAAGTACAGGGGCACCGACGAGTTGTGGCAGTTGATCATGCTCAAGAACCCTCATAAACCAACCGACGATCACCCGAGTCTGTTGGATTATCACAATATTCTCAGGAGAAGGAGCGCAGAATACAAAGAACGCGATCCCGAGGCTAAGAGACTGAAATCGAGTGCCTGTTACAAGTACGCGACTTTCATCAAACCTGTGTTTGGCAAGGTTCAACAACAACAACAACAACATCAACCGACTCGACAAGGGGAAGGATACCGGTTTTACAAAGATCCTAACGAACTTTGCGACCCTGATCAGGGCTTCAAGGGATGTTGGTAACAATAACCTGGACGAAGATGTAGTGTACATTTACGCGAAGTTGAAAGCCAATTATCTTTTGTCAGACGACGAGTATGGCACGTTGATCGAGGAGTTAGGACGATCTTAAAAGACGAAAAGAAACAAAAATTAAAAGAAAATTTTTTTAATAATAAAAGATCATATATAAATGATTAAATCCATTCATTGTACTTTCGTCTTGTGTGACGTCGAGAGAATAACTATGTCGTCCTCGTCCATAGTCCTTTCCTCGAACACCACGGATTTCACCAGCAAATTTTCGACTCCTCTACTGCTCTCAGACAATGAAGAGTGGGAGATCGCCCTCATTAACTTGGAGACTTACAACTCCATTCCGAACGTGGAAGTCGGGTCGGACTCTTTCGACTGCAGTGTTAATGGCGGCAAGGACTGGACGAATATCGGCATCCACGAAGGCAGTTACGAACTAAGTGAGATCAAGAACTATATTTATGGGAAACTGAAGAGCAGTCGACATTGGGACCAGCAGAACGATGTCTTCTTCATTTGAATCACGGGCAACTCCAACACTTTGAAATGCGAGCTGTATCTCACCAACGGGTAGTACTTAGTGGACTTCCCTACTACGACCAGCATTGGGAAAATCTTTGGTTTCGAAGCAAAGACTTACGACTTCGGAACCCACATCGCAAAAAACCCAGCCAACATCCTGAACGTCAACACGATTTTGGTGCACTGCGATCTGATAGGCAATTCTTACGTGAACAGCTCGACCCAACCGATCCTGTACTCCTTCTTTCCTAATTGAGCACCGGGATACAAGATAGTGCAATCCCCACACAACTTGATCTATTTACCCGTAACAAGCAATGCCATTCGTTCGATCAGAATATGGCTAACCAACCAGGAGGACCGGCCGCTGAATTTGAGGGGGGAGGAACGGTTTCTATGAGACTGCACTTGGGGAGAAAGACTTAAAACGAATAAATAAAGAGATAGAGAAACGATATTTCAGTATTTTTTCTATAATAAAAGACAAATGTTGGATTTTAAGCGTAACAATAACAAACCAGCCTCTTCCCCTTCAACTCACGACGACAGCGAATTCCGAGCCAGAAGACCCCAACTCCTCACCACTCAAAACACAGCATATCTAGAAAGTCTCATTTCGACATGGAAACGACCAAAAGTTACCTGAATGTCCAGGAGTCCTTCAGCCTGGATGAAAGCGTAGTAGATAACGAAATCCACGACTACACCCTGATAGTAGGCACAAATTTAAATAACGTGAACTCTGAACTGAGGATAGTGGTCCAAAACCGGGACTTGTTCACCCATCTCATCAGAGTATGGTAATTTTACCGGGGGGAAGTGTGTTAGAAGGAAGGAGTTCGGATGATGGCGTGTCTAGGGGGGGGGGGGGAGAGAACTGGGCAGGCCTGGGTTCAAGGTCGGTAACAGGGAGTGTCTTAAAATTGAAGCCATTGCGAGAACAACCACGACTAGTTAAGAATTCTACAAATTTAATATGAACATTAAAAGGAATGTGCCCACAAGTACAAAATATGCTGTTAAGTAGCAGTCACAAATGGGTCCGAGTCCATCAGCAGTAATTAAAAATTAATGAGCTAAAATTGCCATGTAAGCCTAAAATTATTAAATGACAGTGAGCGCGACAGCTCTTAACCACACATGTAAAGTTAAGTAATGAAATTCCATAGGTCTTGCACATATCGCTGATTAAAGACAAATAACACATAGTTTCGACGACCGAGCATACTTCGTGATAAAATTAGTGGTAGAATGGCAAAAGACAACATTCGCTTGGACAGCAAGCACATGGCAATGACTTACAACATCGGATAGGCACTCAATTAGCCAGCATCAGGGCTCGAACGTAATTATCGGGCTCTTGCCAATGGCGTCAAATCACAAACATTATACATCACAGTCAAATTTCTCAACCATTACCTTAATAAAGCAGCCATGTTCGTTTGGAGTAGCAAGCGTCCTAGAGTTTGATAGCCGGCTGGCACGACTACCTTACCACGCTACGGACGAAGGAGCCCAGGATTCCCCTCGTCGCTGGTTGCCTGCCTTCAAAATACGGAAGCATGAGATACCACAGTGATTTTCATAAACGGCGGATAACGAACCCACAATTCACCATACGAGGGAAAGGCTAACATTTGCGACCTTCACCACGTCGAGCCAGATTGTCAGTCTCGACCATCCTCTAACACGGTCATGTCCACCCAAAGGTAAACACACGTGACGTTACAGCCAGACGACGAATGTTATAAAAATAAAAGTGAGAACATAAAACAACATTTGCTAACTAAGTAATTTACACAATAATAAAATAACTAAAAATAACAGATTAAAATTACGGCGCAAAATGAAAATTAAGACAGTTACAACATTAGACAACAAAAACATCAGGTGAACCAGCAACTCCGACACAAGTCGGATCCACCACAGTACATCAGGTACAGAGTGAACCAAACAATTACCGAGGCAGGCGGTTGCGTGGAAAAACACGACATAACCCCCCCCCCCCAGCTGAGCGAAAGGTGTCCCATATCTTTTACATACCTCCATGAAGCGAAACTGGATGTCAAAGAAACTCCATGAAAGAAACTGGATGAACACCAAGCATGAGAAGGAGAGTAACAATGACACAAGTTAAACCCACCCCTCGTTAACTGAGGAATTACCCGGAAAAAAAAACATCCACCCAAGGTACACCAAGCATGAAACCAAATGTGGGGAAAAGCAAGGGTTGAAGTGGCAAAAAGAGCAATCGATTGAGCACCACCAAATTATTTATCATACACCATTCCAAGAGCATTGAAAATACAAAAAATACAAATTCAAAACACCAGACGGTAAACAAATTAAAATAATATCATGAAATCAAAAATCACGACAAAACAGGCTTACCTTCGGTTCCACATGAAGAACTCTGCACAAGAAGGAAAGAATTAACGAAACACACCATCACTACTTTCCCCAACACACTTGGTCAGGGTGGGTTAGTGGAAGCAGTAAAGTGGTTCAGAACACAGACGAAAAGGTTTCAAGTTCAGACAACCGACACAACACAGTGATATCGCCGTTTCCCAACTTGAAAAAAAAACTTGCACCAAGCCCGAATGAAAAGTTGCACAACACAATAAAATAAAAAAAAAACAGATTAGCTTAACCGATACCGATGTCGCATTAACCAATTTTTGACAAAGAACAAAACACTGCACAAACAAAAAAATTATACGTACTAAAGAAGCATGAAAAATAGAAAACAGATGACATGAGACAGCAATCACACCATTGGGATTTATTAATGAACTTTATGAAGACAGTAGAAGAGGGGAAAAGGGATCTGGCATAAGGCTTAATGGGGAGGCAGAAAGAAGAAAAAAGAGATAGACATGAAACTATCATCCAGACTATACCTTACCAGTACATGAACCCAACGTTAACACTATTAATACCCCACATGACATCACACGTTAATTACATTTCATGCGAAAAGACAGAAGAAGCATACAAAAATAATATTAATACAAAACTGTGGACTCGATATCACCAACCAAAGCAAACACAATTCAACCACCAACAAGGCACAAATCACAGGGGGAAAACACAACACAAAACAACACCCAAGTTAAGCTAAATATTGCCCAGAACAGGTGCAAATCTCAAACTTCTCTCTAATGCCATCCACCACCATTCCATCCCACAACACAAGGTGAATCATCATGCATCATCACAAGACAAAACGGTCCAAGAGTGCAAAGTAGAAAAAGAAGCAGACCAGACCAACAATATAAACTTAAAAACAATAACGGACCCAGGTAACATAAGGGAAGAAATTTAATCAAAACACAACGTCAAAACAAAAATACCCAAATGACTCACAACAAGTGAAGGACATCACAGCAAAGGAAACGGGGACAAACAGGTAGAAGTGACATCCAGCAATTACTCAAGGAAACAAGGTGACAAACTTAGGAAAAACTACATTTCACGATAACGAAGGGAGTCAAAGGGGAAAGGGCGCGCGTAAAAAGAACAAGAAACCTTTAAACACACAATAAAAGCAGTAAAATCAATTAGGAAGCAATGGGAATGGGGAAAAAACTCAAAGAACAAAAAAAAGCAGGTAATAGAACGAAAAAAAAACAAAAAAGGTTACAAAATCCAATACAACTGGAAAAGAAGCATCCACCAAACATGTGACACGAAGAAACACAACAATCCACCCTGTGGAAGTAGGACAGGTGCCACAGATGATGATGGACACCAGATCTTCGCAGCACAAGATCAACACAGAACAGCTCTAAGCTCAACCTTTCCCAGGATCACACCTCCAAGAAAAAAACAGCTGGATAACAACAGTGCGCAACCACTTCCGGCTCAATCAGAACAGACCAGCACAATAGCAGTAAAACCAGTCAATGCAACACCAAGACAAGCCACACCGAACATACACTTTAATGATGATAAAGTTTTAACTCAGAAGTATGGTAAGTACCCCCTAATAACTTGCTCTTGAGAGGATCCTTGAGCTTGTAGGTGTGGTTAGCTAACCTCTTCTGAATCACAAAGGGACCCGTCCATCTTTCTGCCACAACCTATTCGTGAAAGACTTCTCTATGGAAGACAAGAAATGAGACCTGCGCAGCACCTCATCACCCAAATTGTAAACAGTGTCAACGCGGTGAGGATCGACGCTAGCCTTGTCGACATCCTGCTGTTCCAAAAGGTTAGAGCGGGCAAGTGAAATGGCTTCAGACAACCTCCTTGTCAGACGCACAGCCCAAGCCGCTGCATCCTTAGTCAGGCCAGAGGCATCCTCTAAAACCACGTCAGTTGGGAGTCTCATCTCGCGGCCCAAGCAGAGGAAGGCCGGAGAAAATCCAGTGGTGCGGGAAGGCGTGGCTCGAAGTGCCATAGCAACAAGGTGAAGATCGGCATCCCACTTCATTTGAGCTTTGGCGGCCCTGGTACGAATAAGGCTTTTTATGCTGCCAATGGACCTCTCAACGTTGTTTCCCGCTGAAGAGTAAAAAGAAACAAACTTCTGCTCAATGCCGTAAATCCGAGCTGGAGGCTTCATAATGGAGCTTATAAAAACCTTACCGTTATCGGACAACAACAGCTTAGGGCTGCCATACCGGGAGAAAACTTCACGAGACAGAGTTTCACCGATCACAGGGGCAGTCGCTGTGCGAAGGCAAAAAGTTCAGTCCACTTCGCGAGTACATCGGTCACCACCAAAGGAACCTGTTGCCCCTAGAGGAGGTCGGGAGAGAGCTGGACAAATCAATCGAGTAGCAATCACCAAGTAGCATGGGAATGGGGGGAGAACCAAGTAGCCCTCCATGTCCAGTATGATCATGTTTGCAAGACTGGCAGGTGTGACACTTGCGGATAAAGTTGAAACAGCTCTAACCATACCAAACCATGTGTACTGCCTTTGAAGGATCTGCACAGTCCTCGCCACACACATGTGACCCGTAACAAGACCACAGTGGGCCTCCACGATCAACCGGTTTCGTTCTTCAGAAGGAACCAAGATCCGAAAACAGTCCTCACCAACCTTATCTTTGAAAGTACGACCCATCAAATGACCTTGGATGTGTGCACCGTATGAGACTCTACGAGCGCAGTTTCCCTGCTTGTACAAGGGAAATTTAATATTCTTAGTGATGAAATCGCAAACCATACTCACGATTGGATCGGTTGCCTGAGCAAAAGTGAGACGAGCCCTATCGCTTTCCTCAACACGGACAGCAGTGGTGACAAAGACCTGCCGAGACAGACAGTCAGCCACAGTGTTGCAGGATCCACTGCGATAGATAATGTCGAAGTCATAGCATGCAAGGTGCAAAGCCCAGCGAGAGAGACGACCCGTAGGATCACGAGCGGATCGCAACCAAACCAACGACGCATGATCCGAGATCACCAAGAATTTCTGACACTCAACATAAGGGCGAAATAGTTCAACGGCCCAAAGGACAGACAAGGCTTCTCTCTCCACTGTGGAGTACTTAACCTAATGGGAGCGCAGCAGGCGGCTGATGTAGCATATGGCCCGGGGACCATTCATGCCATCCTGAAGAAGGACCTCCCCAATTCCGACAGCAGACGAGTCACAACGAACTGTGAACTTCTTGGAGAAATCGGGTTGGGCGAGGATGGGAGCATTAGTGTGACGGTTCTTAAGAGCAACAAAGGCTTTTTCACATTCGTCACTCCATTGCCTTTTAGGACTCTTCTTCAGGAAGTCAAAGTGAGGTTTACACAACTGACTGTATCCTTCAATGTACCTGCGGAAAAAGTTCGTCATTCAGGGTAAGACCTGAGATCCTTCAGCCGTGATGGAGATTTCATGTTGTTAATGGCGTCAATCTTGTCGGGATCGGGAGAAATGCCCTCAGATAGCAAGATAAAGCCAAGTACCCTAGTTTCGGACCTACATAGATGAAACTTATCCAAGTTGACAGTAGGGTTGGCGAAGCTCAAATGACCCAAGACAAAAGTTGATCTTCCGGCAATGATCGTCGAAATCCTGACTTATTATGACCAAGTCATCCTGAAATTGAAAAATGCCAACGAACTCGGTAGTCCTCATGAGTTCGTCAATCATCCTCTGAAACGTCTTACAAGCATTACAGAGCCCAAACATAACATAAAGAGGCTCGTAATGTGCTCCAGGGATGCTGAAGGCAGCCCTACGACTGGACTCAGCATCAAGAGGAATCTGGTGATATGTAGACCTCAAATCGATAGTGGCGATGTATTTGGGTGTCCCGAGCTGAGAGATGATGGCATCGATGGATGGAAGAGAGTACGCATCAGGGACAGTGATGGCATTCAGACCACGAAAATAAATTAAAAAATCTCATCCCACCATCAGGCTTAGATTTAAGAAAAGCAGAGGAAGAGTAAGGACTGTTGGAGAGCCGAATACGACCATCTTTCAGCAGTTGGGCAACAGCTTCGTTCAACTTAGCAGCCTTAGCAGGATTGACTGGGAAAGGTGACATCGCAATGGGCTTATCGATCGTGACATCAATGTGCATGAACGCAGTACGACACGAACCAGGTTCATTTCGAAAAACCTGATCATGCTTGGCAAAAACTTCTCTCATCCTGGCCTTCTCAGTACGCTCCAGGTCACTATGCTCCAGAATCTTCTCCCATCTGATGCGATTATCAACCAAGGAACAAACCAGGTTATCTACCAGGTTCTCAAGGAACTTGTACCTGAGTTTTGGAAGATCCTGGTACCACCAGTTTTTGCTAACAATGTCCAGTTGAATGAAGGCCCTCTGCATTAAGTCAGTGTCGAAAATAAAATGCTGGGGCAAATTCGAGCAAACCACAAATGAGTGTTGAAACGGTTCACCCGGCAACTCAATGGGTAACGAGATCCATCCACCCGTGACAATCCTCTCCCCATTTGCACAGAACAAATCAACAGGAAATGGCTTACACACAACCCTATCACCCAATGTATCAACAAAATCCTTGCTTACCAATGACAAAACACTCCCGCTATCCCAAATACCCGTGCAAACATTACCAAAATTCAACATGGGAACAAGTGGCTTAGGTCCAAACTGTGGCTCCAAGGAAATCCCAACAACATGACGACGATGTGTGCCCTCCCCCACTGGAACATCAATGGTAGAGGGATCAGTCAGTTTCCCGACCGATTCTGCGAATTGTTCGTTGAGGGAGGGGGAAAGCTACAAAATCGAGAAACATGACCAAAATTTCCACAATTCCAACACTTGGGATTCCAAGGTGGACGAGAAGCGGGGGGTGGAACCAAGGCGGCACTAGATTCAGTGGGCACCATGGGAGTGCTGAGTGGCTGCGTGGCACCATTGCTCATAAAAGGATAAAGAATGGTGGGTGGAGCAACGCTAGTATTGACGGGTGCCCCAACCAAATTACCCAAAGAACAAGGGTTCGATACAGCATTCAAATTTCCCTGAATCACTGCAGATTCCTTCATGGCGGCATACATATGACGTTGAGTGCGAGCAGCTGCATCCCTGCGTGAAGCCACAGAAAAAAAATCAGTCACGAACATCATTGCGTGCAAGCTAGAAGCAAGGTTCTGAAAAGCCATTCTCAGCAAGTCCCTCTGAGCTAACGGGTCAAGCAGCTTGGTGTTAGTTGAGATTAAATCATTACAATATTGCTCAACAGGTTCGGTGAAAGCATGACGACGGGTGAACAGACAGTCAAACAGCTTTTCCTGTTGCAGGTCCGATTTAAAGTGCCGTTTCAAAGCAATACAGAACTGGGGCCAAGTCAAGTAAATTCCATTGGCCTCCCACCATTTCCGGGCCTGGCCAGTGAGGTGACATGGAACCCATGTTTTCAAGAAATAATCCGAGGGCAATGACAGAGTGGACATCACAATTTCGCATTCAGAAATGAAGTCGGTTGATGAGTAACCCTCGTCCTCCCCAGAAAATTTTGCAAGGGAAACCTTAGGCACCCCAAGACCTAGGAATATCTCTACTTTGTGGTTGACATGCCTGAGGGTTGCCCAAATTCAATTGCTGTTGATGTAAGGCACAAACGGCAACAAGATCGTTGTATTCCTGTCATGAAATGTTAATTGACTCACCAGAAGAGCGTCCCATACTTCCAATACCGGGTGCGACCGGGTTGGGGGGGGAGTGTTGTTTGTGGGAGCGAGGGCATTGGGAACAATGACATTTGGGTTGTTAGACTGCACTAGATTGAATCCCGGGGCAGGGGGTGGGGAAGAGGTTCAAATTCAACCTTAGAAAAAAATGTTGACCCACGATTCAAATCATCATCCAGAGGCACAACTTGCACATTCAACCCTGGCTCTCCCACCACATTCAATAAGTTCCCAACCCCTGGAAGTACCTCATTAGAAATATCCCTGAAATTCAAATTAGCCCGTGATTCAGTTTCCCATCTCTTCTCTCATCCATTCTCTCGTTTGCAGGACCCATGAATTCTTGACCCACACTATTATTTCTATGAATAAGACTCGAATTACCCAGCACATTACCATTTTGACTCCTATTATTACTCAAGAGGTTTCTTGGAGCAGAATTGTTGTTTCTACGAGTGGTAATATTTAGAAAAGACTGCCTACCTAAAAACCTTTCAGCCTCGGCATTCATCCGGTCATCCTCCAGCGCCTGGTCTACAATAGATTGTTGTTCCGGGGACAATGTGCCAGCTAGGCCATTTTCACATATGCAAAAAGGAATAAACAAGATTAGATTCAATTCAAAGTATCACTACAACCCATAATACACAAAAAAAATGAAACGACAGAAAAGTGAACATAAAGCATGCAAATTTCAAGAGGTACCAAAGACAACACAGGCAGAAGTGGGGGGAGGGGGTTTTACCAGGGCAACATAAAAATGGAGATTAATGTTAAGTGTACCGACGATTAGGAAACCAGACGAGACAATTTCAGGTGCTAATCGCCATAACACTTGCCA
>JAHWFP010270599.1:6381-38144 GCA_023313725.1 Lithobius niger | reverse complement strand
TGCCTCTGGCCTGACTAAGGATGCAGCGGCTTGGGCTGTGCGTCTGACAAGGAGGTTGTCTGAAGCTATTTCACTTGCCGCTCTAACCTTTTGGAACAGCAGGATGTCGACAAGGCTAGCGTCGATCCTCACCGCGTTGACACTGTTTACAATTTGGGTGATGAGGTGCTGCGCAGGTCTCATTTCTTGTCTTCCAAAGAGAAGTCTTTCACGAATAAGTTGGCAGAAAAATGGACGGGTCCCTTTGTGATTGAGAAGAGGTTGGCTAACCACACCTACAAGCTCAAGGATCCTGTCAAGAGCAAGTTATTAGGGGGTACTTACCATACTTCTGAGTTAAAACTTTATCATCATTAAAGTGTATGTTCGGTGTGGCTTGACTGGTTTTACTGCTATTGTCCTGGTCTGTTCTGATTGAGCCGGAAGTGGTTGCGCACTTTTGTTATCCAGCTGTTTTTTTCTTGGAGGCGTGATCCTGGGAAAGTTTGAGCTTACAGCTGTTCTGTGTTGATCTTGTGCTGGAAGAGCTGGTGTCCATCATCATCTGTGGCACCTGTCCTACTTCCTCAGGGTGGATTATTGTGTTTCTTCGTGTCACATGTTTGGTGGATGCTTCTTTTCCCATTATATTGAATTTTGTAACCTTTTTTGTTTTTTTTCGTTCTATTACCTGCTTTTTTTGTGTTCTTTGAGTTTTCCCCCATTCCCTTTGCTTCCTAATTGATTTTACTGTTTTTATTGTGTGTTTAAAGGTTCCTCGTTCTTTTTACGCGTGCCCTTTCCCCTTTGACTCCCTTCGTTATCGTGAAATGTAGTTTTCTCCTACGTTTGCCACCTTGTTTCCTTGAGTAATTGCTGGATGTCACTTCTACCTGTCTGTCCCCGTTTCCTTTGCTGTGATGTCCTTCAGTTGTTGCGAGTCATTTGGGTATTTTTGTTTTGATGTTGTGTTTTGATTAAATTTCTTCCCTTATGTTACCTGGGTCCGTTATTGTTTTTAAGTTTCTATTTTTGGTCTGGGCTGCTCCTTTTTCTACTTTGCACTCTTGGTCCGTTTTGTCTTGTGATAATGCATGATGATTCACCTTGTGTTGTGGGATGGAATGGTGGTGGACGGCATTAGAGAGAAGTTTGAGATTTGCACCTGTTCTGGGCAATATTTAGCTTGACTTGGGTGTTGTTTTGTGTTGTTTTTTCCCCCTGTGATTTGTGCCTTGTTGGTGGTTGAATTGTGTTTGTTTTGGTTGGTGATGTTGAGTCCACAGTTTTGTATTAATATTATTTTTGTATGCTTCTTCTGTCTTTTCGCATGAAATGTAATTAACGTGTGATGTCATATGGGGTATTGATAATGTTAACGTTGGGTCATGTACTGGTAAGGTATAGTCTGGATGATAGTTTCATGTCTATCTCTTTTTTCTTCTTTCTGCCTCCCCATTAAGCCTTATGCCAGATCCCTTTTCCCCTCTTCTACTGTCTACATTAAGTTCATTAATATGTCCCAATGGTGTGATTGCTGTCTCATGTCATCTGTTTTCTATTTTTCATGCTACTTTAGTACGTATAATTTTTTTGTTTGTGAAGTGTTTTGTTCTTTGTTAAAAATTGGTTAATGAGACATCGGGATCGGTTAAGCTAATCTGTTTTTTTTTTATTTTATTGCGTTGTGCAACTTTTCATTCGGGCTTGGTGCAAGTTTTTTTTCAAGTTGGGAAACAGCGATATTCACTGTGTTGTGTCGGTTGTCCGAACTTGAAACCTTTTCGTCTGTGTTCTGAACCACTTTACTGCTGCCACTAACCCACCCTGATCAAGTGTGTTGGGGGAAGTAGTGATGGTGTGTTTCGTTAATTCTTTCCTTCTTGTGCGGAGTTCTTCAGGTGGAACCGAAGGTAAGCCTGTTTTGTTGTGATTTTTGATTTCATGATATCATCTTAATTTGTTTACCGTCTGGTGTTTTGGATTTGTATTTTTTGTATTTTCAATGCTCTTGGATGGTGTACGATAAATAATTTGGTGGTGCTCAATCGATTGCTCTTTTTGCCACTTCAACCATTGCTTTTCCCCCACATTTGGTTTTATGCTTGGTGTACCTTGGGTGGATGTTTTTTTTCCGGGCAATTCCTCAGTTACCGAGGGGGGGGCGGTTTAACTTGTGTCATTGTTTCTCTCCTTCTCATGCTTGGTGTTCCTCTCCTTTGTCATCCAGTTTCGCTTCATGGAGGTATGTAAAAGGTATGGGACACCTTTTGCTCAGCTGGGGGGGGGGGGTTATGTCGTGTTTTTCCATGCAACCGCCTGCCTCGGTAATTGTTTGGTTCACTCTGTACCTGATGTACTGTGGTGGGTACGACTTGTGTCGGAGTTGCTGGTTCACCTGATGTTTTTGTTGTCTAATGTTGTAACTGTCTTAATTTTCATTTTGCGTCGTAATTTTAATGTTATTTTTAGTTATTTTATTATTGTGTAAAATACTTAGTTAGCAAATGTTGTTTTATGTTCTCACTTTTATTTTTATAACATTTGTCGTCTGGCTGTGACGTCACGTGTGTTTACCTTTGGGTGGACATGACCGTGTTAGAGGATGGTCGAGACTGACAATCTGGCTCGGCATGGTGAAGGTCGCAAATGTTAGCCTTTCCCTCGTATGGTGAATTGTGGGTTCGTTATCCGCCGTTTATGAAAATCACTGTGGTATCTCATGCTTCCGTATTTTGAAGGCAGGCAACCAGCGACGAGGGGAATCCTGGGCTCCTTCGTCCGTAGCGTGGTATGGTAGTCGTGCCGGCCGGCTATCAAACTTTAGGACGCTTGCTACTCCAAACGAACGTTGCTGCTTTATTAAGGTAATGGTTGGGAAATTTGACTGTGATGTATAATGTTTGTGATTTGACGCCATTGGCAAGAGCCCGATAATTACGTTCGAGCCCCTATGCTGGGTAATTGAGTGCCTATCCGATGTTGTAAGTCATTGCCATGTGCTTGCTGTCCAAGCGAATGTTGCCTTTTGCCTTTCTACCACTAATTTTATCACGAAGTGTGCTCGGTCGTCGAAACTATGTGTTATTTATCTTTAATCAGCGATATGAGCAAGAACTATGGAATTTCATGACTGAACTTTACATGTGTGGTTAAGAGCTGTCACGCTCACTGTCATTTAATAATTTTAGGCTTACATGGCAATTTTAGCTCATTAATTTTTAATTACTGCTGGTGGACTCGGACCCATTTGTGACTGCTACTTAACAGCATATTTTGTACTTGTGGGCACATTCCTTTTAATGTTCATATTAAATTTGTAGAATTCTTAACTAGTCGTGGTTGTTCTCGCAATGGCTTCAATTTCAAGACACTCCCTGTTACCGACCTTGAACCCATGCTTGCCCAGTCCTCTCACTCCCCCTAGACACGCCATAATCCGAACTCCTTCCCTCTAACACACTCCCCCCGGTAAAATTACCATACTCTGATGAGATGGGTGAACAAGTCCCGGTTTTGGACCACTATCCTCAGTTCAGAGTTCACGTTATTTAAATTTGTGCCTACTATCAGGGTGTAGTCGTGGATTTCGTAATCTAGTACGCTCTCGTCCAGGCTGAAGGACTCCTGGACATTCAGGTAACTTTCGGTCGTTTCCATGTCGAAATGAGACTTTCTAGATATGCTGTGTTTTGAGTGGTGAGGAGTTGGGGTCTTCTGGCTTGGAATTCGCTGTCGTCGTGAGTTGAAGGGGAAGAGGCTGGTTTGTTGTTGTTATGCTTAAAATCCAACATTTGTCTTTTATTATAGAAAAAATACTGAAATATCGTTTCTCTATCTCTTTATTTATTCGTTTTAAGTCTTTCTCCCCAAGTGCAGTCTCATAGTAACCGTTCCTCCCCCCTCAAATTCAGCGGCCGGTCGTCCTGGTTGGTTAGCCATAATTATTCTGATCGAACTAATGGCATTGCTTGTTACGGGTAAATAGATCAAGTTGTGAGGGGATTGCACTATCTTGTATCCCGGTGCTCAATTAGGAAAGAAGGAGTACAGGATCGATTGGGTCGAGCTGTTCACGTAAGAATTGCCTATCAGATCGCAGTGGACCAAAATCGTGTTGACGTTCAGGATGTTGGCTGGGTTTTTCGCGACGTGGGTTCCGGAGTCGTAAGTCTTTGCTTCGAAACCCAAAATTTTCCCAATGTTGGTCGTACTAGGAAAGTCCACCATGTACTACCCGTTGGTGACATACAGCTCGCATTTCAAAGTGTTGGAGTTGCCCGTGATTCAAATGAAGAAGACATCGTTCTGCTGGTCCCAATGTCGACTGCTCTTCAGTTTCCCATAAATATAGTTCTTGATCTCACTTAGTTCGTAACTGCCTTCGTGGATGCCGATACTCGTCCAGTCCTTGCCACCATTAACACTGCAGTCGAAAGAGTCCGACTCGACTTCCACGTTCGGAATGGAGTTGTAAGTCTCCAAGTTAACGAGGGCGATCTCCCACTCTTCATCGTCTGAGAGCAGTAGAGGAGTCGAAAATTTGCTGGTAAAATCCGTGGTGTTCGAGGACGACATAGTTATTCTCTCGACGTCACACGAGACGAAAGTACAATGAATGGATTTAATCATTTATATATGATCTTTTATTATTAAAAAAATTTTCTTTTAAAGTTTTGTTTCTTTTCGTCTTTTAAGATCGTCCTAACTCCTCGATCAACGTGCCGTACTCGTCGTCTGACAAAAGATAATTGGCTTTCAACTTCGCGTAAATGTACACTACATATATCTTCGTCCAAGTTATTGTTACCAGCATGCCTTGAAGCCATGATCAGGGTCGCAAAGTTCATTAGGATCTTTGTAAAACCGGTATCCTTCCCCTTGTCGAGTCGGTTAATGTTGTTGTTGTTGTTGAACCTTGCCAAACACCGGTTTGATGAAGGTCGCGTACTTGTAACCGGCACTCAATTTCAGTCTCTTAGCCTCGGGATCGCGTTCTCTGTATTTGCGCTGCTTCTCCTGAGAATAGTGTGATAATCCAACAGACTCGGGTGATCGTCGGTTGGTTTATGAGGGTTTTTGAGCATGATCAACTGCCACAACTCGTCGGTGCCCCTGTACTTTTTCCCTCCCACTACCAGGTCGTCCCCTTCGAAATCTACGTACGAGGAACCGATCTTGTACCGTTTAGTTTCCGGGTCGTACCTTATACCGAAGGTGGGGTCGGTGAGGGTCTCCCTAGTGGCGAACATGCTCAAGTACTCGGTAGCTAGCAGTCCTAGTGGCACGGTGTTGAGTAAAGAAGTTTCTTCCTCCAAGTATCTCATTCGAGCGGTTGGGGTCATTGCTTCGATTTGCTTAAGGGTGCCGGGGGTGAGTGGGCCCATGGAGGTAGATAGTCTTCTCATCACGCGGGTATTAAAACATGTCCACGTTAGCGTGTCGTTCGTAGGCGAAGTACCGCTCGATCTTGTCCTGCTTTTCTATCATGCAATAAAAAAAAACACGGTTTTCTTGTTGCCGTCTACCAACAGTTGTTCGGGTAATGGTATCTCTTCCAAGCTCTAGCAGAATGCGGCTACTTCGGGGCAAGTCTCTTCGAAGGCCCGCCTCAGCCGTTCATACTTGCTCTGAAACAGGGTCTTCGAACTCACGTATAACCTGTCGTACTCGAGCCAACTATCGTTGCAGATGAGATTAAAAGTTAGATTAGTCTTGCCGCAGCTGGCCATCCGCAGATGATGCATCGAAGTTGTTCGGAGAATTTAAGCGTGTTTCCCATCTTGTTTTTCTCGAAGTTGGCCTCATCCGCGGAGTCATAGTAATGATTTTCATACTGATTTGCTGTATATATAAAAATATTTTTATTTTAATAAAACTACAATCTAAAATGTATTGCTTGAAGTGTAAGCGAGTTACCACGACAACATCGAACAAACGCTAACTCCTGAAGGGAAAATGCGAAGTCTGTGATACGAATATGGCTCAGTTTCAGAAGCTGCGCGCTACTAGTAGGCCGTCTCGTACAACGGCTAAAAAAGAGGGTTCGGGTCTCTTAAACATGATTATAAATAAACTGCCGATAGAACTACACATCCAAGGCTACAAGTTTTGCAGCCCTGGTACGAAAATGAGCGAGAGACTGGCGAGAAGACACGTTGGGGTCAATGCTCTCGACGAAGCTTGTAAAAAAACATGACATAGCTTACGCCACCAGCGATGATTTGGAAGACAAGCACTGGGCGGACGAAGAGTCGGCTTCCTCAGCCAAGAAAATCGTCTTCTCCCTTACCAGAGCAGGGTTGAGCGAGAGAGCGGCTGCCGCTGCCGTGGCAGCTGCCATGAATGCTAAAGTCAAGTTGGGGATGGATCATTAAAATTAAATAAATAAATAAGTAAATGGTAAAAAACTTAATAAATGAAAACTCTAGCCAAAGAACTCCACAAACCGGCTTGTAGACATTATCCTAGACGTAAGTCCAAAGCGTCGTTCATAGACAACCTCTGGCAGATAGATCTAGTCGAGATGAGCCCATCCCTCGCGTCAACAAGGGCTGCAAGTTCCTACTCACCCAGATAGACGCGTACAGCAATTTCGCCCGAGCGGAACCTATCAAATCCAAGTCCCCGTACGACGTTAACGCTGCCTTTAAGAAGATGCTGGTTAAGACTAAGCCTCGTCTCTTACAATCCGAGGAAGGGACGGAATTTTTCAACTCGACATTTACCCCTCTGATGAAAAGACTAGGCATCAATAACTACCACACCAACTCAGACCAAGGCGATCATGGTGGACGTTTCAACCATACGTTGAAGACTTTGAGTGGCGCGAATTCACCCATAGAGGCAGTTACGAGTGGGTAGACTTACTTCCTTCTATGCTAGACAAGTACAAAGGTTCCGTGCATACAACGATTAAGGCGAGACCTAAAAACGTTGTTGCCGGTTTGGGAAAGCTTACAACACCACACGTTCCTGAACGGTTAATAAAACCTAGTAAATTTAAAGTCGGGTACGAAGTCCGCGTATCTCACGTGAAAGGGGTGTTCTACAAGGGCCATCTTCAAAACTGGACCAACGAAATTTACGTTATAGATAAAGTAAAAAAAGACTTACATGTTCACGTACACCCCGAACGATTACAGTAGGGAAAACATACAGGGCGGCTTTTACGAGTAGGAGTTGCAAAAAACACGAGTTCCGAACCTGTTTCTGGTCGAGAAAGTTATCAGAACGAAAATAAGTGAGAAAAAAGACTAGTTATTTGGTCAAGTGGTGGGGTTACGGTGATATATTTAACAGTTTGGTGGATAATTTGGACGAGTTGGGATGATGTGGTAATGTCGTAAAGAGTGTATATTTTTTTATTAATAAATAACATTTTTTCTATACATAAAGAGTTTGCTTCTAATTTGGTCTTTGCGATATAAAACACTTAAAACTTCGTTTTCGATCTTCTAGATACGAAAACTTCTACCAAAACCTCATTCACCTGCATATACTGTGCTGAGGTGTTCCCATCTCAGCACCAGTTATGTGACCACATTCGTTCTCGGCACCTAACCCAATGTGAAGAATATGGATGCTTCAGCGACCAGCTCCGTGGTTTGGTCAGGTGTGAAACCTTTCCCTATCTCTCCTGCAGGGAAACCCTGAACCATCGGCAGTATGAGTTGCCACTGATTGCGGACGAGGAAATCACCAACCCGCTTGAATTTTTGGTTTCAGCACGTCTCACCATGAAAGCTCTGCTAGTCGTTGCTTGGACCAGTTAGTAACCTGCAAGGCCCAGATCAGTTTAGGAGTGCAATTCGTCCGAGACATTTCGGTAGATCTGTTCGGTTTCTGGTCTCACTACGGAGAAATTTATAACCCGAATAACGTTCCTGGTCTACTTGACGAAGCTTTGGACAAAATTCAGAGTTCTATTGATGCCTTTGCTCATCGAGGGAGCGGGTGGGTTATATCATCTGTAGACAACCTTCTCATCAGAGTGGCAAGGTACAATCCCCTACGAGCTTCATCCTATATCCCACTTCCGAAGGAGCTGAGTGCCAAGAAGGGAGCATTAATCAACATTCGAAATTTTAAAGATGAAAAATGCTTTCTGTACTCAGTTCTGGCTGCGGGACTGGAATTAACCAGCATCAACCTAGAGGATTATGAGGAATTTGAAGACATACTCGATACGTCCATGTTAACCAACCCGGTGAAGCTCGGTAAAATTGACGTTTTTGA
Organism: Lithobius niger; assembly: GCA_023313725.1. Lineage (NCBI taxonomy): Eukaryota > Metazoa > Arthropoda > Chilopoda > Lithobiomorpha > Lithobiidae > Lithobius > Lithobius niger. The sequence goes on along the minus strand of JAHWFP010270599.1, from coordinate 29,927 downwards.
AAAAGCTAATGATCTCTCCATTAACGTAATTGTGCTTACAGGCAATAATGGTTTACACCCGAATAATGTCTCCCAAAACTTTTCCAGACAACCTATCGATCTTCTCTTGTTGACGAGGGCTGATGATAAAGAATCAGATGCAAGCACGGATGATACACCACTCAACACTCACTACTGCGCCATTTCTGACTTCAAGACTCTCTTCCGTTACTGCGAATCTGGCTCAAATGCTGGATTCTACTGTAGAAACTGTTTTGCCGGGTTGGGAAGGAGTGGATGCTCTTCAAACACTGCAAAGAGTGCATCAAGACAAATCCAGCTCAAGCTCTCGATTTCAAGAAGCCTGGGGAGAACTTTATAGAGTTTCGATACCACAACCAAAAAACCCCTTCACTAGAGTCATCTACTCTGACTTTGAATGCCTAAATAATCCCATGAGCCCTCCCCAATCCCTTCATGAGCTTTACATCTAAAATCACGCAACACGTGCCCTGCAGCTTTGGCTACGTCATGGTGGGACCAGAAGGGGAGAACTTGAACCAACAATACTACCTCGGGGAAGACGCGGTGAAGAATTTTTCAAATGCATGCTTAATGAAGCGGAAGATTACTGCGCATTGCTGAAAAATACGAAACCACTAGATTTATCTCCCGATGAACAATATAGCTTTGATCGTGCAAACGCATGTCAATACTGCGGACACGTCTTCATTCTAACCCGCCAAAGAAAGGAGATCGCAAGGTTAGAGACCACTGCCACATCACAGGGAAGTACAGAGGACCAGCCCACTCAAAGTGGAACTTGAGTGCGAGGGAACAACAGACAATTCTCCGTTGTAACTCATGGATTGGAGGGGTATGACATGAATCTCTTAGTGCATGCCGTGCATACATTCCCGGGGAAGGTGGAAGTGGTCGGGCGGAATGAGGAGTGATTTAAATCCATGACAATCTCTTTTAAACAGGAGAAAGCGAAGTGGGTGGATCTACGCTTCATTGACAGCTATGGATTCATGGCAACATCCCTGGACACTCTCGTCAGGAATCATAAGAATGGCGGTGGCAGGTTCCCAATCCTTGAGTCTGCCCTAGACTCAGGGCGAGAATTTACCTGGTTTTGTGATGTCGATATTGAATCTCCTGACTCAGAAGGGTGTATACCCCTACAACTATGAATAAGCATGACCGTTTTCAGCGAGAAAGATCTACCACCGAGATCAGCCTTTTATTGGCAACTAAAAGAGGAAGAGACAATATTTGATGATTACGCTTGTGCACTAAATCTATGGCTTAAGATGAAGGAGAAGAGGTTTGGGTTACACCCCGAGATTTACCAGATGACGGACGGTTTCCTGTTGGCAGACGTTTTTAAGGCTTTCAGAAAAGTTTGCCTCGATTACGAACTAGATCCCTGCCCTGCTACTATGTATCCGCTCCAGTGTTTAGGGGTTTGAATAACATCTCTGTAATGTGTGGTGCAGTGGCAACCCGGACCACTGCACTGTGACTGAGGTTGGCGCTAATGACCAAGTTGTCGACGCGCCATTAAGCCTCAATCCCCCCCCAGTGTTTAGCTGGTCAGCCTTCCTCAAGAAGACTAGCCAAAGTTGGAATTGTTTACACACGCAGGGAAACAACCTCATCACTTCTGTTATTTGTGGTGGAGTATCCTTCATAAGGAAGACGTTCACCAGAGCTAACAACAAGTACCTGCCCGATTTTGATGCTAGCCAACCATCCCAGTTCATCGTTGACTAGGACTGAATAACCTGTACTGTTTTGCAATGAGTGAACCTCTTCCGTACGATGAGTATCAATACCTGACAAAAGAAGAGATCAAAGCCTTCGACGTGGATGGTGTGTCAGACAATTCAGATGTTGGCTACAGTCTCGAAGTGAATCTCGAGTATCACACTGACCTACAAGACGCCCACAACGATTATCCACTTGCTCCTGAGAAGTTAGAGATTAGGGAGGAGCATGCCTACGATTGGCAGGAGATTTGAACCACAAAATTAAACAAACCACTAAGCTAGTCCCAAACCATCTACACAAGAACAAATATATTGTACACTACCGCTTCCTGAAATTTTACCGTCAACAAGGATTAGTGCTTCGTCGCATTAGGAGAATACTTGCATTTAATCAGAGACTATAGATGAAGCCCTATATTATTTTCAACACTGAGAATAGATAGAATGCAACCACCACATTCGAGAATAACTTTTTTAAGCTCTTGAACAATTCTGTCTTTGGTAAGACCATGGAGAACAAAACAGAAGCGTCTTACCGTAAAGCTATGCACCAACGTCAAGCGGGCCATCAAATACACCTCCCTACCCCATGCTGATTCATTCAACATTCTGCATGATGACCTTGTGCAGGTAAACCTGCACCAACGACGGGTGATGTGCAATCTTCCTACCTGTTCTGGATTTGCTATTCTGGAACTGAGCAAGCTCGTGATGTATAAATTCCATTACGAGTACATCCAACCTAAGTATGCAGACCGTGCCAAAATTCTCTTCACTGATACTGATAGCCTCTGTTACCAAATTGAAACGCCTGATATCTACGAGGACATGCGTCGGGATCATCACTATTTCGATACCAGTAATTTTCCTCAAGACCACAGGCTTTTCTCCAATGTGAACAAGCAAGACCTGGGTAAAATGAAGAATGAGATGGGCAGCAAGTCCATCCTAGAGTTCATCGGCTTGAGGTCGAAAATGTACTCTATTAGAGCGATGAAGAAGGGAACCATCAAGAAGGCTAAAGGAATTCAGGGAGCATTCACGAAAAAAACATTTCATATTTCGACGATTACAAGTCCATGCTGGATCAGACGACATCTGTGTAGAAGGGGGCTTGGTCAAAAATATCCAGCACCTGACATGAGTTGTCCATGACTAGTGTTTCGAAATCCCTCTTCAGCCATGATAAACGGTACATTCTCGAAGACACCATTAATACTCTGGCCACTGGTCACATCGATTCCGGTGCTTGGGTTGAGTTTGAAAGCAAAGATGATTTCAACGAAGACGTAGACGTGGTGAGCAATGAGGAGGCGGAGGAAAAAACAAGCACCACAACAAACGTAACCAAAGTTGTAGCAGCGAAGAAGGCGCAAGAGCAAGTTAAAGCCATTCGCAGACTTGCATTGAAGGAAGATCGCCAGCGAAGACTGGATGACCCAGCCAGTGGGAGGAGGAACAAAAAGCGAGAAAGCGTTTGCTAGATTAAGAGAGATTGGTTCCGGAGGAGAAGAAGAGAAGGCTCCAAAGCAAAAAACTAAAACGGGCAACCATGACTGAGGCAGAGAAGCTGGAAAGAAGAGTGAGAGATGCCGAAAAACAGAAGTAAAAAATTGCTGAGATGTCAGAAGACGAGAAGAGAGAGGCGAGAACGAAGAGTGGCAAGCCAAAAAGCGAGGTGAGAAGCAGAAAAAAAGAAACAGTGACGCTAAACCCTTTTCCCCATTCCCTCGTATCATATCACCCTACCCCCTCTCTTACGCGACCGGCTATACCATCGAAGCACTTCAGTCTCTGGCAGGTACAATCAAGGTGGGCAGGTGGTCAGGTCCCTTTTCTAAACCTATCCCACCCCTCTCCTTTCCATCCTAAACCTCAACCAGTGTGTGTACGTGTGTGAGTGCATGTATGAACGAGTGCGCACGTAAAATCGGCATTAGTAATGTTTATAAATCAACCTCTTGGCTATATGTTGGCCCTACGCACACACTATGAACTGTAAGAAGGAAACGCACGGCTTTTTTAACCCAACAATTTTTACCGTCCGTAGGGAAGGCAAGCCACGTACAGTTTGGTAGAGGAGACTGGGCCCTCTGACCAATCCAAAAGAGTCAGTTAAATTCCTTACCTCAATGATCGCTCCATCGTTTAACATCGAGGTTGCAACTGACTCTGTTTGGTACAGAGGTTAAGGTCTGGACTTCCTGATTCGATGGTCCCCGGTTCAAACCTGGCCTCGGGATTTAAATAATTATTTTTTCTCACATTTACTTACAAGAATAAAATAAAATAAAATCGCGAAAAATGCCCGCTGCGAAAACAAGGGCCAACCGAGAGCAAAGTATTCACATAACCCAAAAATGGCGGACTTCAACTTGGGACACCCAAAAATGGCTGCCTTCAATATGGAACGCCCCAAAATAGTAGCCAGTAAGTGATGTCATTCAAAATGGTGGCACTTCCGGTTCTCATGGGGGCGGCCATCTTGGAAAATGGCAGCATCCATAGTTTGCATGGGAGCAGCCATCTTGAAGCTCTGACTGCACCAAATCGTATTTCCCCCCTACTTTCAAGTCCTGTTCAAGCTCCTACAATGATAATTCCTCCCGAGACCAAAACCAAATACGCAGCTACGAGCACCGGGCCTAAACTCACCTATTCACATTCCGCGGTGCAAGCTAGATGCATTTCTACCCTACCAGAATTCCCTAACATAGTCAGTCTAAGTTCCCTCGATAGTTTGTTACCTGGCTAGGAAACTGGAGAAACTGCTAAATAATTCTTGATAAATTTTTTCGGAAATCCGAAGGAGACTGACCCAGTATTCAGACTACAATATGATACTAAAAAAGGCAAACTGACCTTTGGTAGTAAAGTAGTTAAAATTTTTGAAAATGACGTAGTGGTCAAGGGGGAGCAATACATGGGGAGAAGTTGGCTTTAAAACTTGCTAGATTTCAAAGGTTTGGAAGAAATTTTCCTTGTGCCGGAAGTTAAAGCAGCTTACGCGGCCATGTTGAAAAATACTAACGCTATTTATCACAACAACTACCCAGCTACTCGTAAACCGAAATCTAATCATAGCACCAAGTACAAGTCTATTATTGCTCTAATTTTGGAAGACATGAAATCTAAGATAAAAGGGACGGGCATGTTAAAAAAGCCAGTTACTCAAACAGAGTCGAATTCAAATATTACTACGATCCTAACGACTTGATGAAGAGACTCAGGCTTTTGTATAAATCTGCTTTGGACAGCAACGATGGACATAGAAATAAGATGGTCGAAATTTTATCAGAAATGCAGGAAAGACAAATCATAACTGCTCGGGAAAAAGGGTAGCTTGTTAAAATTTAGGTTTAGGTTAAAAAAAATCGTATATAAAATTAAGAACCATAGAAAAAAAAATCAAGATGACATCAAATGTAAACGTCGCACTTCCAATGGCCCCAAACCGTCCATTATTATCACCGCAAAAAATAACAGACAGATGCAAGTTGTATTTTGCAAGGCATGCGGGACAAAAAGAGCTTCCTTTATCAAGTCTGGGAAAGGAATCGTAAACAAAATAATAGATAAGTTACCTCTCGAAACGCATTTGCCTGGACTACAAAATACTCCGATCCGGGAACTAAACTGGAAAAAAGATTATCTCGAGGAGATCCTGGAATTAATAAACTAGACGAAACATGCAAAGAACATGATATCGCTTACTCCGAGACCTCGGACTTAAAAAATCGGCATGTCGCTAATGAAGTCTTAACTGCCAAAGCTCAAAGAGTGAGAGACGATCCTTTTCTGGCGTAGAGAGAAAAACTAGCCGCTTCGATCAATAAGAAAATCATGTAAACATAACTACAGTTCGGAATGGGAAATAAAACAAATGTATCAACTCGTAAAAGAACTTCACAGACCAACCCCTAAAAAATTTCAGTGACAGAAAGTGATTGTACTGAGCCTAAACAATCTATGGCAGGCTGACTTGGTTGAAATGATACCTTACACTAATCTAAATCAAGGGTTTAACTACCAACTAACCTGCATTAACGTCATGTCCAAGTTCGCTTAGTTCATTCCCCTTAAATCTAAATCCGGTATAGACGTTGCCAAAGCATTCAAGAAAATACTCAAAGGAGCAATACCCCCTAAAAATTTACAAGTCGATTTAGGCAACGAGTTCTACAATAAAGACTTAAAACCCTACTTAGGCGTCATAACATTACCATGTACTCTTCGTACTGTGAGAAGAGCGCAATAGTGGTAGGATGTTTCAACAGAACGCTAAAAACTCGAATGAAAAAAACATTCAATATGCAGATGACTTACGAGTGGACGCACATTGTCGACGAGTTAGTTTCTATTTACAATAACATGGTCTATTCCACCATAAAACTTAAACCGAAGGAGGTAACCAAATGTCAAGAACTGTTGTTGAGACAAACTAGTACTAAACGATTGTTGAACAAAATCAAATTCGCCGTAGGAAATAAAGTCAGGATTTCTAAAGTTAAGAAAATTTTTGATAAGGGGTATTTGCGAAATTTTATTAACGAAGTTTTCACGATTCATAAAATACAAAAAAAACAGCCGGTTACTTAACTTTTTAAAGACCAGGCATGTGAACCGGTTCTCGGACGTTTTTATGAACCCGAACTTCAAAAATCTCTAGTTCTCAATTGGTTTTTAGTAGAAAAAAGTAATACGGAAGAAAAAGGAAAAAATGGGAAAATGCTTTACTTTGTTAAATGGAAGGAGTATGGCCCCAAGTACAACAGTTGGACGGACAACATTAGCAATCTAAAATGAATGTGACCTTCCCTTTTTTCCTTGTAAACGTTTTTCAGTGCAATAAACTTATAAAAAAATTATTTAATTCCACTTCCTCAAATTATTGCTTTCTTGCCTCCAATTTTGTTCTTTCTTAATAATAAAAAAAAGAGAAATATTTTATATTTTCACAATCGATAAGAAAACTTTCACGTGCGTGTACTGCGCTAGCATTTGCTCATCACAGGCTGAGCTGTGGGAACATCTACACTTCCATAACCATTTGATGCGGAAGAATGCACTTTCTTCGACGACAAACTGCCTGACCTTTTAAAGAGTCAGTCACCCCCATCTCAAGATGAAGGATTGGGCCACCAGCAATACGAGATTCCCCTAGTGGGGGAATGCATATTCGGCGATCCACTTTAATTTCTCTTCTCTATACGCATGGCACTGCAAGCGGTGCTAGAAGTTTGTTTACGCCAGCTTGTAAACTGCAAAGCCCATATCAGCTTGGGTATAGTTTGCTAGGGACGGTGCATTCATTCAAGCGGGATTCTGGTCAACATATTCTGAAATAAAGGGTGTCCAAAAGTCGGGCCTACCTGAATATATCCTAAATGGTGTCAAATATCCTGAAAACAAGTTTATAGTAATAATGAGTAAACAGCGGGGATTCAGATGAGTGTAAAGACGATGACTTTGAAGACCTCCATCAAGGTCATCACGTTGCTAACTTCTAAAGGAAGCACCGTAGACCATCAGTGCAAATTTGAAAGTTGTAGGTAATCATTAAAAACTGCCAACCCGAGAAACAGAATGAAAATCCATGTAGAAACGCCAGAGTTATGTGCAAAATACCCTTTTTGCACATAAACTTCACTGCAAGAGCTACTTGTCAAGCAGTGAAGCAAATGGAAAGGTTAGAAGGCAGTGACCAGCTAGCATCTCCGGTCTGTTGTACACAGTTATCCAAACGCTGTTTATTTCATGTTTGTTTGTTGTTTTCGGGTATTAGCCAGTTTTGTGTATTTCATTGCGTGAAATTTGAACAATGTTTCTGTCACCATTTTATTGCTCAGAACCAACGGGTGTGGTATGTGGTCAGACATGTTATTAGTGGGTTCTAAACAAATAACATGGTCGTACATAACTTTAACGAACTTGTAAATAAATTAATTGTAAATAACTTTGTAAACAACTACAAAACCTGCAAACTTGCAACTTGAAGGCAGTTTTCGTAACCTCTACTATTGAGTCAGAAATGGAGGATTAATTTTGACCAACAAAGAGGGGGGGGAGTTAAGGGCCCAACTTGGACCATCACGTTTGTGTGGAATAAAAATAAGATGGAAATCAATCAAGAAGGTGCTCGAAATGGTGCCCCATCTCATTGCGGCATGCTTGTGCCCGTGACGTTGTGGAATGTAGTACCCGTTCGAATGTTGCTGCTGGGATGACTCTACATGTTGCACGTATCCGTTCCTTTAGGTCTTCAGCTGTTGTTGTGGGGGTTTCATACACTTGGGCTTTAACGTGGCCCCACAGGAAAAAGTCCAGCGGAGTTAAATCTGGTGATCGAGCAGGCCAAGCTGTTGGTCCAGCTCGACCGATCCACTGTCCTGGGAACAAAGCATCCAACCGCTGTCGCACAGTTCTACGGAAATGGGGTGGGGCTCCATCAAGTTGGTACCAAATTGCCTGCACCGTCGCTAGTGACAGGTTGTCCATAACGTCAGTTACGTCATCTACAATGAGTTCAAGGTAGCGTTTCCCATTTAGAGTTCCATCGTTGAATACTGGGCCAATGATGTGGCCATTTAGGATCCCACACCAGACATTAAACCGCCATTGTTCCTGATGTCGGGCTTCTCGCAACCAGTGAGGATTCTCGTCTGCCCAGTAGTGCACATTGTGCGTATTCACGATGCCATCACGTGTGAATTGCGCCTCGTCCGTCCAAAATACATGATTGAAAAATAAAGGGTCAGCAGTAGTTCTTCCCAAGAACAAATCGCAGTACTGCAAACGAGCGTCATAATCTGTTTTTTGCAGCGCCTGATGAAGATGAACATGGTATGGATGGAAACTGTTCCTCTTCAGGACACGTAGGACAGACTGATGACTGATGTCAAGTGCCCTTCCAACTGCACGACTACTGGTATGCGGGTTTTCGGCTACTGCTGCAAGAACCATCACACTATTGTTGTCGTCTGTTGCAATTCGAGGCCAACCTGTTCGAGGAAGGGGTTACAATTCGGCCCGTTTCCAGGAAACGAGCAAGTGTCCTGTTGAACGTTTGTATCGTTGGATGCCTTTGTTGAGGATGCCGTTCTGCATAAATTCGAAGAGCTTCACGAACATTCTCGTGGGCCAAACCATAGCACACGATCATGTCCACGAGTTCTGCATTGGCGTAGGCCGCCATCTGAAATTACAGTGTTCTGTGTATCTGGCTGAAATTTTCTAAAGTGCAGTTAATTATTTACTCATCAGCCTAACTGAGAGTAGTTGAAGTACGGCTGAACTGCGCTGAAGTGCAGGTAATTAATGTCTCATCAGCCTAACTGAGAGTAGTTGAATTATGGCTGAAGTGTGCTGAATTGTAGTTCTTATTTCTTAATCAGCCTTAGGGATGGGTCATTATTAATGGCGACCGGGGGAAGGGGTATGGAGCTGGATTGACTTCGGGACCGATAGATTTTCGAACCCCCCCCTCCCTTCCACAAGATTGACTAAAATCTTGACCAGCTCCCTATTAACTCAAGATACAAAACAAAACTCTGTTCCTTTTCATTCCCATGAAATACTTATAAAAAAGAGGGAAGGTTTCGTATTCCTTCTTAGGCTATCCATCGATGATATCTGTAGTCAACTCTAATTAGTAGATGTGAAAAATGTGCCGTGACAGTTTTTAAAGAAAGAACAAGGCTAATTACAAATAATAAAATGTTCGCAAAAACATTGAAAGAATCATATTCCAATGATGAATGTGCCATTGGAGCTTAACCTTTAATTTCCCCTCTAGTTTGTTTACATCTTCTCTAACTTCCATCCCTTTGCCAGAGACTAACACTTCATGACCCCTTACAAAGACTAGACGAAAGAACTCTCCCCCCCCCAATTACAAAATGACTTCATGGTTCCAAATTGGGAGTAGTTGAATTCCGGCTGAGATGTGCTGCAGCTCAGTTTTCTTTTCGAGCTTCTCCAGCAGTGTGTGGTGTGCTTCACTGCTTGACAAGTAGCTCTTGCAGTGAAGTTTATGTGCAAAAAAGGTATTTTGCACATAACTCTGGGGTTTCTACATGGATATCCATTCTGTTTCTTGGGTTGGCAGTTTTTAATGATTACCTACAACTTTCAAATTTACACTGATGGTCTACGGTGCTTTCTTTAGAAGTTAGCAATGCGATGACCTTGATGGAGGTCTTCAAGGTCATCGTCTTTACACTCATCTGACTCCCCGCTGTTTACTCATTATTACTATAAACTTGTTTTCAGGATATTTGACACCATTTAGGATATATTCAGGTTGGCCCTACTTTTGGACCACCCTGTATAAAATCCCAATACATATCCACTCTGCTGTACGAGGCCTTTGCTGCGCGGGGCAGTGGCTGGGTTATATCTTAAACCCATATCCTATTAACAGAGCGTCGAGGTATAAGCCGCTGCGTGCATCTTCATACATCCCTCTTCCAAAAGCGCTCGCTGGCAAGAATAAAGTTATAGTAAATGTTCAAAATTTAGACGATCAGAAATGGTTTCTGTATTCCATACTGGCTGTGGATTTGCAGTTGGAGAACGTCAACCCGGAAGATTACCGGAAATTTGAGGATATGCTCGATACTTCCACGCTGTCCTACCCTACTAACATCGCCGAAATCGACAACTTTTAATAGGGGAACGATCTTTCGATCAATATCATCGGTTATAGCCACGAAGAGGAGTTATACCCGCTTCGCGTTTCTAAAAACTTGGACGGACTACAAAATGACCTACTCTACCTGTACGATGATGAAGACTATGATTCGGAAACCTTAAACACCCATTATTGCGCCATTACCGATGTAGCTGCTTTTCTACGTTATCAAGGTTCGGACACCCACGCCAAATTCTATTGTAGGAACTGTTTCGCTGGTTTCGGAGGAGAATGGATACTCCCGGCTCATAGGAAAGAATACGTGAAAATTAACCCCGTTCAAGCTCTTAGATTCAATAAACTAAGAGAAAACTCTATTGCATTCAAGAACTTTAGCCGTCAAAATCCCTTTCCTCACATCATATACGCCGATTTTGAATGCCACCTTCACCCTGTCCAGACTGCTCAACCCGATGCTTCGTCGAGTTCAACCACCGAAATCCATTAATACCTTCCTTGCAGTTTCGGCTACGTCCTGGTGGAACAACGACGGGAAGATTATACCTCATAAGTACCACTTGGGAAAGATGTGGCCGATGTATTTCATAAATGTATGGAAGAAGAAGCTCACTAATACGCGAACCTGCTGAAAAATTCAAAATCCCTCCACCTCACCACATCCGAAAAAAAACGCTTCCAAGAATGCCCTCGTTTGTCATTATTGTGGGAAAGCCTTCAAAAAGTGTTACCAGAAGACAAATAACGACGGGGAATCTAAAGTACGGCTCGTCGACAATAAGGTGAGGGATCATTGCCACATCAGCGGGAGATACAGATCTGCTGCTCATCCAAATTGTAACCTTATCGCTCGAGAAAGAAAAACCATTCCCGTCGTGCTCCGTCATGCACCTTCTAGTACCCACAGTCCACAAGTTTCCGGGAAAAGTAGTTATTATTGCTGGCAAAGACGAGAGGTTTCAGACCATAATGATTAGGAACACAACAGCAAGATAAATCTTCATTTTATAGATAGCGTCAACTTCTGCATGGTTTATGGAGGAAACCATCTGGGAAAAGGTGCTGAACCTGTTAATGCAGAAGGGCGTTTACTCGTACAAGCGACATGTCCATTTTCGACGAAAAAGATCTGCCGTCAAGACACTCGTTCTACTCCTGGTTGAAAGACAGGATATTGGCAGGAGACGAGTGCGTACGGGTGCTTAAGTTCTGGCTGCGAATGAAATCGAAGGTATTCCGAACCTACCCCAAGATTCTCCAAATGATCGACGTTTTCCTGCTCTCCGACGTCTTTAAAGATTTCGAAAATTATGCCTCCAAAACAACAACCTGGACCCATGCTATTAAATCTCCACTCCAGTATTCCGCTGGGCAGTTCTCCTTAGGATGCTGGAGCCTGAATTGGAGCTATTCACGCACACCGGGAAGCACAATCTTATATCTTCCGGCACCAGAGGTATAGTTTCGTTCGTCGTAAAGAGGCATTCAAAAGCCAATAAGGACCTACCTATTTACGTCCCCAGCAAACTCTCCCTATACATAATGGAATGGGAAAAGAACAAACTTACGGTTTGGCCATGTGCGGTCATCTCCCCTACGACAAGTTCCTCTTCCTAACCAGGGAGGAGATCAGAATTTTGTACGTAGACACTGAACCGGACGATGCCGACGTGGGGTATGTACTAAAATTAGACCTCGAATAACCAAGAAGTTGCACTATGTCTACAACGATTATCCGCTAGCTCCAGAGGAAATGGACATTTAAAAGAGCTGATTTCCCCCTATTCTCTGATTCTGGCGGAAGATTTAAACCACAAGATCAAGTTCTCCTCCAACACCAAACTCGTCCCGAACCGTCTGCACAGAAGAGGTACACCATTCACTACAGTAACTTGAAATTCTATCACCGGTACGGACTAGTACTTCGATGTATCCAAAGAGTCTTAGCCTTTAACCAAAGACCATGGATGAAATCCTACATTGAGTTCAATATTGCAAAAAGGCAAAAAGTGACCGCTGAATAATTCGGTATTCGGAAAAACCATGGAGAATAAAACAAGTCACCTCGACGTGAAGCTGTGTACCAACAAGAAAACGGCGTTGAAATACACCTCCTAGCCTCACGCTGAATCCTTCAAAATCCTTAAGGAAAACCAAGTGCAACTCAACTGCCGAGTTCGTAGCGCGCTGTGCAATCTTCCTACCTACTCCGGATTTACCATACTGGAACTCTCCAAAGTCTGCATGTTCGAATTCCACTATTGACTACATTCGGCCAAAGTACGAAGACCACGCCAAACTCCTTTTCACCGACAAGGACAGCTTCTGCTACGAAATCTAAACGGAGAACATATACCACTACATGCTCGATGACAAAGACCATTTCGACACTGGCAACTACCCATCGAATCATCATCCCCTCTTCTCCAGCATGAACTTACAAGTGTTGGGGAATGTGAAAGACGAAATGGGCGGTGTTCCCATCCTGGATTCCATCAGACTCAGGTAAAAAATGTACTCGATTAAACCTCGTAAACCTCTGAATATCAAGAAGGACAAGGGCATCCAAAGCTCGTTCGTGAAAAAAAACTCTGAGGCACCTCCTTAGAAGGGAAGCTGAGCCAAGATTTCCAGCGTTCACCACGAACTAAGTATAGTCAGAATATCCGAATCCCTATTCTCACCTTACGACGACAAGAGGTACTTCCTGGACAACAGCAAAGATATGCTACCCGTTGATCACTATGCTACCGGTGCTAGGGACAAATACGCAGACGATTTCAATTCGGACGTGGACGTGATGAGCGACGAGGAGGGAGAGGAAAAATTGTCCCTCCAGTTGGAAAAGCAAGAAGCATAAAAAGTGATTGAAGAAAAATAGCCGAGGAGAACGAGAACGCAGTCTGCAGGTTCGCCATACTGGAGAACTGCCGGAGGAAGTTAGAGGATTTTGAGGCGTGTAAGTAGGTGACTAGAAAGAAAGACGCCGTCAGTAAGGAAAAAGCTTAAGCTCTAGAAACGGATGCGCGGAGAGTAGCTAGGTGAAAGAAAGATGCCGCTAGTATGAGTAAATCCTGCATGTTGGAAACAGAAGCGCAGAAGGAAGATAGGTTAAATAAAAAAAGCAGCTAGTAAAAGAGAAGCTCAAACTCGAGAAACGAAGGAGCAAAGAGAGGCTAGACTAGAGAAAAAGCCGTTAGTAAAAGAAAAATTCTAGAAAATGAAACGAAGGATGAAAGAAAAAATAGATTGGGGAAAAGTCCTGCTCGTGAGACCAGCTCGTCAGACCAGATAATCTCCAAGCCACGTGGATTAGCCCTACTAGGGAAACCACTTTAAAAATACGCTCCATATGCTTTACCTCCTGGTTGGTGTGGAAAAAAGCAACGTTATCATAACTCACACTCTTATCACACTCTTATCACACTCTTTGAAAAGCATCCGATTTTGAGATCTTTGTAATGTTGATAATTCGTCATTTTCATGCTTCGGTGCATTCAAGAGTTCTCACAAAACGAAAGCTCAAAAAGCATTAGCAGGATCTCCCAATAATTTTTCTAATTCATCATTTTCATGCTTTGAAGCATTTTATCACAATGTGAAAGCTCAAATAGCCCTCGCACGACCCCTCCAGTATTGGGAACCCTCAAAACGTTGGCAATTCGCCATTTTCACGCTTTGAAGCATTTAGAGTTATCGCAATTTGAAAGCTCACAGGGCACTCACACGACCTCTGGCTGCACTTCCGGGATGAAAACAGGTAACAAATAGCACTTTCTCACCCTCCTCTAGATCGACGAAATCTAAAAAGTGGGGGATGACCCATTGCCACCACCTTGGTTAAGGCCGCACTTCCAGTTTTCATGGGCACTGCCATCTTGAATGACATCACTTCCGGTTCACATGGGTTCCGCCATCTTGGCTATGATGCCACGCCCACCGGAAGTGACGTCATAGGAGGTAGCAAAAAGCACTCTTCCACCCTCTACCAGATTGACGAAAACGTAGAAAGGTAGGAAAAGGCACTTTCCCACCATCCTCCAGACCGACGCCAACCGGAATCCCCACCTACCGGAAGTGACGTCAAAGCACCACCCACCGGCAGTACCGTCATGGTGGCAAAAAGCACTTTCCCACCCTCCTCCAGATCGACGAAAACGAAAAAAATGTAGCAAAAAGAACTTTTCCACCATCCTCCAGATCGACGAAAACCGGAAGCCTTGCCCACCGGAAGTGACGTCATAGCCACGCCCACCGAAAGTGACATCGTAGCCACGCCCACCAGAGGTGACGTCACGGGGGAGGTGGAGAGAAGTGGATCTGTCCTCATATCGCAAATGCCCACTTGGATGTAGCAAAAGGACATATTTAGGTAGCAAAATGACGCATTTTGTAGCAAAATGATTGACCTGTGGAATATTTTCATAAACTCCTATCAGATGCCATTAAAGGCACATAACTCCCTCCGGTATATTTTAACAGTTTTCCTCGATACATTACCGGAAATAGTTTTATATGAATTCATTTGCCTTTTATTTGATCGGTCTAAGGATACGATCACGGTGACAGATGTGGCGCGTGTATGCTAGTAAGCTTCTTTTTTACCGCTCGGTCCGAGGAGTATCTCACTCCCACCAGAAAGCTTCTGGGGCTCCTTTCTGTGTGTTATGTCACGCGATGTTTACACGCCTAGTCTGTGACGTAGTGATTTTTCGTGCACTTCAAGTCACGTGACTTTCCGTTTCTGCGAAAGCCAAGTGAGATAGTAACTGCATTAATCGAGTCACGCAGCTTCAATCCCAGTTAACCTTGTTCTGAGCTTATCAGGAGAAATAACGAGTGATGAACGCATTTATCTATTCCGCCAAGTAGATTTGCTACCGAATCAGTAACGGAGAGGACAAAACGAGAATTAATCAACAATTAGGTTTATCCTATGTTTACCGCAAGAAACAAGTAAAGAAGGGGTGGGGTCAGGATCCTGACACAGTGATGGACAAAACCAGAGGTGGAGAAGAAATTAAATTGCGGATTGAGTTTCAGATGTAAATTGTCGTAGCAGCATCAGGCGGCTTAAGGCCTATGGAAAAAAACGTTTAGCTGCAGTACCAATTAAATTACAACTAGGGTCGGTCGGGAGAAGCTTTTTTTTTTGATGGTGCACTTAAAACAGACCCAATTTTATGCCTTTTATTTAAGCTGTTTCTGTACAGTAACACCGCGTATGATGCCCGCATAATACTGAAACATGAAGTCACAAATTAGGCTGCACGAGAAAAAATAACGGTTGGGAGGACAAAACGAGATCGGTCTCAGGGGCGTAACATAACTGCTCGAAGAAGGGGGGGGGGAATGTCTTCCCCTTCCCCCCCACAAAAAAAAAGCGATACATAATGACCGGTCCCTAAGCATGCCTACTTGAAATCGCCAATAAATTAATATACGTAACATAGTTGGCAACGATAGGACGTAAATTTCGACATCAACACTGAATAAAGATCCCAGAATCTTTAATTTGGTCAACTTTGTTCAAATAAAACTAACGTTTGGGTATTTTACCGCAGCAACAGGCAGAAGACATTGATGATCATAACGTGCAGTCATCTGCGCCAGTATTTGTTTACCTTTTAGCATTCGTACGACGTGTCACATAGCACGGCTCCGAAATGAGTATGATCTAGCCTCGAATGTGACATCATGCTTGTTTCACAGTGCAATGCACGCTGCGGTCGTGTGAATTGTATTTTAGCGCAGTTGACGTATGAGTAAAGCGGCCAGGATGGAGGGATTTATGTGCCTTTAAGCAATGCTCCAAACGCAAACTAGTCTCGGGTGGTAGAACCAAATATCCGTCCTCCATTAGAAAGTTAATTTAGAAGAAAGGAGATTTTGGCGAAAGTACAAACTCTCAAAAAATTATGCCTCAAGGATTTTATACCACAACTGTAGCAGAGAGACAGCACATGCAGTGAGAAATCATGCGATTCATTCTGAATTAAAAGTTATATCTGAGGGATTTGTTCTGGTTTGTTTAAACTGATTAAACAAACAACTGGTGTGTCACGAAGCCTGCCACCACTTACAACTTGCCACTGCTTACAAACAATTTAGATAAAGCTACCTTCCTAAACGAAATCTTCTCCAAAAACTTTACAACCGATAATAATGTTTTGCTACCGTTTCCATCTCAGACGGATTACAAATTTGACACCGTTACTTTCTCTTTTCAAACCATTATTGAGAATCTTGCTTCCTTTAAAACCAGCCGTGCAGTTGACCCGGATGGCTTTTTAGCAATGTGTTAAAAAAACTTTGCACACGAATTGTGTTTTCCCCTCTTCAGAATTCTTGAGGCATCAATTATTAGTTCTGGCAAACTTACAGTTTGTTGGAAAAAGGTTCGTATCATACCTATATATAAAAGGGATAATACAGCAGACCCTTTAAATTACAGACCAAGCGCTCTAACATGTGTACCTTGTAAAATTTTAGAGCGCATAATTTGTAATCAACTTACAAATTATCTAAAAGAACACAATTTACTGCATAATGACCAGTTTGGTTTTACTGCTGACCGGTCCACCACCCTCCAGCTGTTACAATGCTTGGATGATTGGACCCTGGGCTTGGAGACTTGTGCACCCATTGACACCATCGTGATTAATTTTGCAAAGGCATTCGATTCAATTTCACATCTTAAGTTGTGTTTAAAGTTGACTGTCTACGGAATAGGAGGTAAGGTCCCTCAATGGATCTCAAATTTCTTATGTGACAGATTACAGCAAGTTTGTATCGGACAGCATTATCTCGAGATACAAAGGTGACTAGTGGGGTGCCTCAGGGTTCTGTACTGGGACCACTGCTATTTTGTTATACATTAATGATTTGAAATCGAAATTTTTCGAATGTTAAAATGCTGAAATTTGTTGACGATCTATAATTATATCGTGTAATTGCTGGACCGTCTGACCACGACGAACTTGTGACAGCCTAAGGCTCCTTGGAAGCATGGTCTACTGAGAGGCAGTTAACTGTCGCCACTTCTATGCATAAACTTTTTCTAACTGGTTCGAAGTATAGACTTTTCGAATATGTATTGTATGGTGATCCCCTAGAACATCCGAGAGTCACGAAGGATCTGGGAGTCGGGTTCTCGAGCTACTTAAAAAGCTCCATCCACTCCGATCATATTGTCAAGATTGCAAGACAAAGAACTGCTATGATCAGACGGGCATTTATCTCTAGGAAGACGTAAAGTGCTTTTTTGGGCATTCTGCGTGTTTGTAAGACCAATTCTCGAACATGCATGCCCGGTTTGGTCACCACATTTGATTAAGGATGTTGATCACGTCGAGTCGGTGCAGCGATGCTTTACCAAGTATTTGCCTGGCTTAGAGCATAAGCTTTATTGCGAGCGTTTAAAAATTATAAACGCTGACTCGCTTGAGTTGTGCAGGCTTAGATGCGACTTAGCTTTGACTTATGCTCTGCTTCACGGGATTTGCGATGTAGAGTCCAGCAGATTTTTTAGCCTTAGACAATGATGTGAGAACGAGAGGAAATCCTTTTAAATTGGTTGTTTTACCATTCAAGTTCGATTGTCGAAAAATTTTTTCTCCAGTCATGTAGTTAGGTCTAGAATGGTCTCCCCAAAGAGGTGGTTACGTACCCAACACTTTCTAGCATCTGAACGAGTATCTACGATGGGCTTATACTTAAAATTATTATATTATTATTACTAATATTATTATTTTGTTGTTTTTTGTTGTAATTTTATTGACTCTGGCCTCGCAGCCGGTGATTTTGTATTTTTACTTGGCTGGCTGAGAATAACCGGCAATACTATTACCCTACTCAGGCCATTTGCTATTATTACTATTATTATTATTACGTCATCATCACGTCATCATCATGGCTGCCATGTGGAGGTTGCAGAAATTCGGTGCAGAAAATGTGATGAATTAGGAGGGAAATACAGAAGATATATCTGAACTGAGAAGTATTATTGACACATAAGACACCATAGAAGAAAATGACATGGTTTTGGTTAGTCAACCTCGTGAAAAACAGTGCAAAAACAGTAAATTATTTTGAGGCAAAACGATCGGATTTCGTGTTGTGATAAGGAAGCCATAAAAATCTGGTAGTGTTCGATTTGCATTCGAAAAAGAAAAAGTATACAACCAGTTCAAAAAGTGTGAAACTGGATTAAACCTAAGTGACCTAGACTGAAACCAAGTGAACCAAAATAAAACAAAGTGAAATTTTGAACATCTTTTCGGTTTTGTACTGAAATTATTCTAGAAAAATGGAAAATAAGACTGAACAAAAAAAAATCTATAAACTGGCTAAATAGTATATTTGAAAAAAAAAATACTATGTCAAGATGCCAAGGAGGTTGCGAGGGAAAATTAGGAAACCAAGGAGATTGAGTTACATGTGGAATATGTAACCTAAAATGTTGCTATAAATGTGCAGGCCTAAAGCAGAACACATGGAAAGCCATGAATGATGAGAAGAAAGCCCAGTGGAAATGTAAACAAAAATGTAGACAGGCAAGAACATTATCAGAATCAAACGAAAATACAGATGAAAATGAAAAAAAGGAAGATGACAAAATACCATCAGACAAGGAAGAAGATGAAGAAAATAATGAAGAGACAGAACAGCAAAAGAGGGAATACAGGAAAAGAATGGAAAGAAAAATTGACCTGCTTATCATGAAAATTGATAAACAAAGTATGGAGCTGGAAGACTTTAAGAAAACGATCGAATTTTTGAGTGAAGAACAAAAAGATCTAAAAAAGGAAAACCATGATTTGAAAAACAGGATTCATGAAGTCGAAATAAAATTACAAGACCTTGCAAATAAAGATGTAAGATATAGTGCAATAGAAAAAAAATGGGAGAAATGCAAAGAAGTATAGCTGACAAAGAACAATACGAAAGAAACAGAAACTTGGAAATCGGTCAGCTTGACTGGCTAGAACACGAAAATATTGAACAAGTAATAGAAAATGTTGCAAGAAACTTCAACATACCCTACAACGCCAGTGAAATTGAAATAGCTCACAGAATACCTAATAGAAACAAAGAAAAACCAATTACTGTGATAATTCAATTTAAAAATAGAGAAAGCAGAAACAGATGGTTAGAACAGAAGAAAAGAATTGTAACGAATGACAATGTATATAGGAATGGGAACAGAAAACGTATCTATTTAAATGAGAATATGACACTGAACACAAAACGACTTTTTTGGATGACAAAGAACTACGCAGCTGAAAATGACTACAAATACGTTTGGTTTAAAAACGGAAAAATAATGATGAGAAAAAACTCTGATACACAAGAAGTAAAAATAGTGCATGACGAAAACGATTTAGTGACACGTGAAGAACCTTCGACTACGTAAATAAGATCTTTAGTAAAAAAGAACAGGTGAGAATTCAAATTGCAGAAGATGTAAAAAATTATGAAAATGTGAAACTGTTACATTTAAACATAAGATCTCTAAGATTGAATTGGGATACTTTTACACAAAGTATTGTGGATTTAAATATTGATTGGGAACTGATCATATTAACTGAGATTAATATAAAAAAAGATGAAGTTGATTACTATAATTTGAAAGGATATGGTAAATTAGTGATTTATAGAGAAAATACATCTAGAGGTGGTGGTTTGATGGTGTTTGTAAAAATAAATTTTGATTTAACCTACAATAAAATAGATCAGGAGGAAAATTGCATTCTTGAAATTGTAATACATGATAAAATAAAAAAAAATCCAAGATATGCAAATTGCGGTCATATATAGAAAACCAATATCAAACAAAAAAGTTTTTTCAAAATCTTTAAAAGAGATATTAGACAAAAATGGCGACAATAGTATACATCAGATTATTATAGGTGATATGAATATCGACATACTTGACAAAAGTGAAGACTGGAAGATAATCATGACCAACTTACTATAGATTACTATGAAAACATTTTAGCAGAATTAGGATTAAATTGCAAGATAAACTCACCAACTAGAGAAGAGTTTGTTTTAAAAAATGGAAAACATTATCTTCAGAAATCATGTATCGATCATATATATGTAAAAAGTAAAATTGGTAAATCAAGAGGTGGAGTTTTGACAGAGAAAGTTATTATTGGACAATGAGTTGGATATGGCATCAAAAAGAGGATAAAAATAACAAAACACTTAAAAATGAAGCTGAAGAAGAATTATTACCGAAAATGAATAATCATCTAATTGAGAAAGAATTAATTCAAATAGAATGGAATTTTTTTAATGCTTTTGATGAACCAGAAATAATTTATAACGAAATTATAAAAAAAGTTTCACGAAATTTATCAGAATAATACTACAAAACAAAAGAAAAAATATATAAATAAAAATAAACAACGCAGAAAAGAATGGATTACAGATGACTTAGTAGATTGCATAAATAGAAAGAATAAAATGTGGAATGAATTAAAAGCTTTGAGAACTAAAAATGAAGTAGTAAAACTAGTAAACTAGTAAAACTAGTAAAGTGAACTAGTAAAATATAGAAGGGAAAAAAAACTTATTGACAAAAAAATTAAAGAATGCAAAAAATAATTCTTTGAAAACAAGATAAATAAATTACGAAAAAGTAAGAAATCGATATGGGAAGTAATAGATGAGTTAACTGGGAAGAATGATAAAAAATAAATTGATGACGAGATTGTAAACACTTTCAATGATAAAAGTTTAGACTATATTGTAAATGAATTTAACAAAAAATGTTCGAACCAAGTAATAGAACTGAGAATTATAAATAAAGATGAACATGACATATATAAAAAAGGAAATTTTTCAAAAGAAATAACAAAAAAGAGGATTAAATATACGAAATGTACGAAACAGAATATGTATTTAGAAGAAGCAACAGAGAAGGAAATAATAAATATTATAACAGATCTAAATAATACACATGCGACAGGAATAGATAAAATAAAAACTGATCACACAAAACAAACTAAAGACAATACTGCAAAAGCCATATGTAAGCTAATAAATGCAATGATCACACATGAAGTCTGGCCAGAGCAGTTGAAAATTCAATTATAAGACCAATACATAAAAAGGGAAAGAAACAAGACCTAAATAATTATCACACAATTGCTTTACTGTCCATAATTGATAAATGTCTGGAAAAATTTTTTGTAAATAAAATATGGAAGTTCTTTAATAACTGTAAAAATTTAACATCATCACAATTTGAATATAGATAAAATATGGGAACTAACGATTTATTATCAGAATTAAACGACCTAATAACTACAGGGTTAAATGACAGAAAATATATTGGAATTGTTTTAATAGATCTAAAAAAAGCTTTTGATACTTTTGATAAAAACATTTTATTAAAAAAATGTTATAATTTAGGTTTAAGAGGAAAAATACACAATATAATAAAAAGCTACTTACATGATAGAAAAACATTTGTACAATTAAAAGAAATGAATAGTTTTCCAATTGTAAGTAAATACGGAGTTCCACAAGGATCTGTACTTGGACCCCTACTGTATTTAATTTACACAAATGACATTGTTGATGTTATAGAAAATACTAATATTTTCATGTTTGCTGATAAATAGGGACTATAATGAAATGCTAAATAATTTACAACATGACTTTAATATAATAAATGATTACTACATTGCAAACGAATTGTTTATAAGTAAAGAAAAGACGTTACAAATGGACATTACAGTACCAAAAATGAAAAAAAAAATTGTACATGGATAACAAAACATTTCGGAAATTGTAAAAATTTGAATTATAAAAATCAAACTTATCCATGTAGTGAAAAATGCTTTAAATTGGAAAAAAATTAACAATGAAATACTTAGGAATTGAAATTGACAAAAATTGGACGTTTAAAATGCATATTAAAAAAAACGGTAAATAAATTAAGAAAGTTATGTTCAAAACTTTATAGATTAAAAGAAATATTAGATAGAAACAGAAAAAAATAATTTTTGATGCATGGGTCGTAAGTGTGATCAGATATGGGATTGAGATTTATGGACAGACTTCAGATTATCTACTTGAAAGACTACAAAAAGTTCAAAATAAATTAATTAAGATGTTGTTCGGGGTTAAATACAAAAAAATAAAAACGGAAATACTCTTTAAAGAAAACAGAATTATGAAAATAAGGCAAATAAAAAATTTAGTTATTTTAACAAAGTATTACTTTGACAATAAATTTAAGGTAAAAATAAGTAAATCGGGTGAATCAAGAGCTGTAAAAAATAGTTATAAATTACCTG
This sequence comes from Lithobius niger, assembly GCA_023313725.1. NCBI lineage: Eukaryota > Metazoa > Arthropoda > Chilopoda > Lithobiomorpha > Lithobiidae > Lithobius > Lithobius niger. The sequence continues at coordinate 7,209 of JAHWFP010270599.1, read as the reverse complement.
CATGGAAAAATAATAATGGGAAGAGAAGACGAGTATATTTTATACCAAATTTATTCAATGAAATTCCAAAAGATTTATTAAATTGCATAAATAAAGAGCTGTTTAAGAAGAGTGTAATTGAGCTCATCTTTCTTAATGAAAAATAAAAAATATAAATTTAAGATTATAAAACTAAACAGGGAAAAAATATTGACTTATAACGCCATGAAAATAAATTGTATAAATTGTTTATTGTATAAATTGTTTATTGTTTATTTGCTGTATAAATTGTTTATTGAAATATTGAATTATGATAATGTAAAAAAAAATGTATTTATGTTAATAATTTACAATCTACACATGAGTAGTTGTTGTATGGTGACGTGATTAATGTTTCTATTATTCAAAATTGCTGTTATTAAACTCACACAAACTGTATTATTACAGTTTCGAGGGTTGCATTTTTGTAATTGTTGAAAAATAAAATTATTATTATTATTATTATTATTATTATTTTTATTATTATTATTATTATTATTATTATTGCAAAACGCCCTCCACCATTGATGACCTTGATCCACTTTGACGTCGACCCGGTGACCCGGTGACCCATCTTGGCTATCACCGCACTTTCAGGATGCAAAAAGGTAACAAAAAGCACTTTCCTACCCTCCTCCAGATCGATGAACTCCTGCGTGCGGGAAGCGGGCACCCTCCTCTAGATTGACAAAATACCGTGGATGGGAAATGGGCCCCACCCTCCTCCAGGTTGACATAAACTTGTACGCGGGAAGCAGAGATTCTCATCCAGTTGATTGAAAGCCCGCATGCGGTTAGCGTGGGGGGGGG